>VZTZ01008036.1:0-57386 GCA_013400955.1 Drymodes brunneopygia | reverse complement strand
AAAATAAAATAAAATAAAAGCAGATATGGCAATGCTACTAAGGATGTGGAATACGTCACGGAACCCGAAGTCTTTGCAGGCAACACTGTTTGGAGAGAGGAGAACACTCGATGGTGAAAAAAGTGAAGTCCTAAATTATATACAAGATATCTAAGGGTGGCTTTGAAAAACAGTCCCCGGGCTGGGAGTTGGGGTTTCCCTCGCCGTTATCTATTGCTTATTGAGTCAGATCCATGGCAACACTCAGACGGATGCATCCAAATGAGACACCGTGGAATTAAGGAAAGACCAACCCCTCAGTTTCTGTATGAAAACGCCGTGTGAACGAGCTTGTCCCATGTGGAATGTACCGACAGTCGTGCCGAGGGCCGGGCGCTGCTCCCGGCCACGCCGCCCCGCTGGGGAACCGGCCAGAGCCGGGCCCGGTGTGGGGAGCGCCCCGCGAGCTCCGCACACCCCAAACGCGCTCCCAGGCGGAAAAGTCCAGCGTGCCCGGATGGGAACGGACAGGATCCGAGTGAGATGGAAAATGGGGCGCAAAGCCCTGATCCTTACGAAGGATGAGGCTCAGTTGTTAAATTTTAAGGGGTACCCGATGGCTTTTTCCAGGCACTCTACCAAAGAGCCGGCAGACAGAAAATCCCTCTCCACTTCCACAAATTTGATGTAGATGGATTTGGGTGAGACACCGGGCTCTACGACGCAGTTCTGAGATAAAAAGGCGTTGATCCCGACCCAATCTTTGCTGAAGGTTTTGGTGTTTGCCTGGAAGTGTAAAAACAGGCACTGCTGGAGAGTCCGGACCTCGGCGATGCCGAGGTAACAGTAGATAATCCGGGCAGATTCCATATCCACCCGAAGGGAGGCCTGTGGTGAGGGAACCTCGAGTTCCCCTGGAGTCTCATTGCCAGGGTCGGGTGCCCGGTGCTCGGCCAGTGGGGAGGGGAGTTTCTCATGGCACTCCTCATATCCAATGGCGTACAGGCCAGGGCTTTTTGGGATCCCTCCTGGTAATAAATACTGCACCACGTTCCCTCCAGTGGGTTTGGAGTGAGCGATGGGAATCCAGTCGATCTCCATGTGCAGCTCCAAGCATCTGGCTTCGCTGATGGTGATCTCCAGGAATTTGTAGTAAACGTTTTTCCAGTTCATTTTCTGTACTCGGGTCATGATCACTCGACCCTCGGGTTTTTCCGAGTTGAAATATTCCCGGAGCCGCTTGCCGAGGGGCACCTGGGAGCTGATCTCTGCGTAGTGGTAGCGGATGTCCTCCTTCCAGCGGGTGTTGTACCCAATGCCAAAAATGGCCAGTTTGTTAGAAAGGTGGAGCCTGGAGAAGTCCGTCCAGCTCTGAAACAGCTCCCACTTCAACTGGACAGACTCCAAGATTTGCATAATGTTCTGCATGACGTCGCGCTTCCTGGAAATTAAGAAACAGGGAGAGAAGGATAAAGGCATCAGAGCTGAAAACTTTCCCCATGAATGCACCAAACTTCAGATAATATTAATCCCCATCAGCTTTCCCACCTGATTTTTCTTCGTACTATGTACATTGCTGGGGCAGTTTATGGGTTATAACAACCCCAACAGAGAAATTTTAAATAATCTTGGCAAAACCAAAACAAACCCAATCCCAGCTCCTCCTGATATCAACGCAACTCCACGGAAGCATGCACCTGGCACTGCTGAATAAATACACATTCAACCACTGGGTCATTCTTTCAAACCCTGGGCTTCCACTGGCATGTGCTCCATGTGCTGCATCCCGAACCCACAACTGCCACTCAAAACACTTCCGCCTCATTGTTATCCCCAAATTAATGCCAGCAAACAGGACTGTAATTGTAAAAACCCCAACGGGAGCATAAAGCCACTCCCAACAGCTCTGTCCCAGCGCTGGGGTGGAAACACAGCTCAAGTGACCAACCCCCTGGAGCAGAAGACGCTCCCAGATACATCCCAGATGCCGCGGGATGGACGGCAGCAATCCCTCCAGAGAGCCAATAAAGAAATCCCCACGCTGCCAAAATTCTGCTCTCACTCCCAGCAGTGAGGTTTCAGAGAGGGGTTTGCATCAGGAGAGAGCATCCACATGCACCTGCAGCAAGCTGGAACAGCTTCCTCCGGGATAAATGGGACCATTAGGGTGTAATTAGCTGGTAGGGAGAACTCCTAATTTGGGAAGTTATTGTCCTATAATCAAAGCTGTAGGAAGATACTTGCAACTCGTTTGCTAACGGAGAAACCTCTCTTGGTCCAACAAAGGGGATGTAAAGGATCTTTCCATGCAACTCTCCTTCCTCTATGCATTGAGCCACATTTAGAAAGCTGAACTGCCAACACCACTGCACTCCCAGGAGGATTTTTTTCTCCTTCTACATCCCACCAGGACACACTGTACCACGCAACACAGGTTTTCTGCTGCAGGGCACATGTAAACTTCCCTCCTCCTGCAGCTTCCTCAAGATCACCTAAACTCCCTAAAACCAGTCCTTCCCAACAGCTTCCCAATGGAGTCCAGCATCAGATAGGTGAGGGGCATGAAGGCCTCTAAGAGCAGATAACACTCCACAACCAAGGCTGACTCCAGCAGATGCATTCCTGTCCAATAAATCCCCATGGGGAGCAGGTCTTTTTCCATCATAATGTATATAAGGGTTCAAAGAAAACTGGACTGGGAGCTGCAGAGCCTTCCTGTGGTGAGGCCCCACCTCAGAGCTTTTCATCCCAAAAAAACCTGCCTCTACAGGAGTAAGTACAACACACATGGTTCTGACAAGGTTCTCTGACTGCTGGCTGTCCTGCAGGTGATGGAGGCCTCTAGAGCAGGCTGAGGGCACTGAACTCAGGACACAGAGCTCTGATTTGATGCATGATGGTTGGTGAACACCATCTGCAAACCTCACCTGTGGTGTCCAAGTCCCCCCACAAGCCTTTCTGAGCATCCAGGTTGGGACAGCTCCCTCATCACAGAGACACTGGGACCACATCCATCACCACCTCATCTGTCTCACCTGTCTTGCAGCACCAACCATGCCAGAAGGTCCCTGAGAATACCTTAAGAGGCATTTCGGGAAGTGCATTTCCACCACAACTGGAGTGCAACCGAGTTCCTAGAGCACTGAGGGACTGGCTGGACAAGCAGAGCCCTGTCTGTGCCAGGGGTTCTTAAAAATGCTGATTCCACCAGCACCAAAGTTCTTACTGCAGGTTCTTCCCGAGGAGTCACTTCCACTGCCCAGGAACAGAGAGAAACCCCGGGCATCCTTGGCAAGAAAAATGTGTATTTACCCCAAAATCATTTCTATTTACGCTCAAACACTGTGACAATACTGATTCAAAGCTTCCTTGATGCTTTGCCACGCTTGGAAAAGATCTTTTTGAGGCTTCTGGAAGTGCAAGTTTACCTTCTGGGCACAAGGGGATAGACAGGCAAGGGGACAGGGCAGTGCTGGAGCACAACTCAGTATCTCAGCACCAGCACACACTCGGCTCCTGACGGCAGCTGAGCTCCAGCTATTCCCTTCCCAAGGCAAAGACAGGAGAGCACGGCGTGGGCAGGTTTTCATTCAACAGCTGAGGAACAGAGCGAGGAACTGAAAGCAAAGCCCCCACCTTTATTAAGTGCACTATAAATACTCTGCTGGGTTTAGATCAGCACAATCCAGAGCCCAAGCTCAGCTGCATCAGTCACTGCGACTGCTCCTGCAGGGAACGGGAATCATTGCAGGACAGCAGAGCTTCAGCAGCAGACAGAGATGGGTTTTCCACAGGGAACCCACCACTTCCACCACAGAGGAAAGTAGGGAAAGACAAATTTTATGGAGTTTTGCTTTTCAGGTTTAACATCTTCTCACTTATGCCAAGACCTGACTTGTCTGAGCTTTGCATGCCCAGGCTCTGTCCAGGATCTCGATGACTTAGCCAAGCAGAGGCATCATAAGCAGTAAAAATCAATATTATTTAATTATTTATTAATTTCAAATGCCATTTTCGTTCATTCAGCTGTTTAAAATTATTTATTAAACATGTACTTATGTATTTGCTTTATTTATATTGTTAATATGATTCATTTTTCAGGAGGAAAAGGGGATCTGAGCAGAGGGTTTAACCTGTTGTGTGTCTCAGGACAATCTCACTTTTCAGCTGCAGAAGGTGCCCTAGAGCTGGATTTTCCCTCATCCTCAAACCTTCCCCTCCCTGCTGCAGTCTGGGACCTTCTTTCTTCCTTCTTGGAAGCTTTTGCAATTCAAATGAGGAAAGACTTGAGACAAGAGTAGGCGCAAATTTGTTCTAAGGCACTGTTTCCAAACCAAGCAGACTTCAAAGGGCCCGGAACAGCTGCTTTCAGTGAAGATCCACAAGCTTTCTCTAGTTCATCTTCCCAACACCGGCAGTGAATCAAACAACTTTTCAAAGTCTCTAAGCAGTATTTCACTTTTCAAAACAGTTTATTTGGAGGCAACAGCCAGGGGCAGGCAACAGCAGAGCCTGATGGATGGGGAAGGAGTATCCTGATGGAGGGTGGGAATGGACACAGGTTACCTATTGACCTTTCCTTCCTACATTGCTGAAAATAAAGTGAAAGGTGGGAAGTCCCTGTTTGTCACAGACTCAGAACACTTCGGCCTGGAATGGACCTTAAAAGCTCATCTCATTCCCATCCCTGCCATGAACAGGAACACCTTCCACGATCCCAAGTTGCTCCAAGCCCCAATGTCCAAGACCCAGGGGCAGCCACAGCTCCTCTGGGCACCCTGTGCCAGGACCTCCCCCCCCTCCCAGGGAACAATTCCTTCCCAATATCCCATCCATCCCTGCCCTCTGGCAGTGGAAGCCATTCCCTGAGTCCTGTCCCTCCATCCCTTGTCCCCAGTCCCTCTCCAGCTCTCCTGGAGCCCCTTTAGGCCCTGGAAGGGGCTCTGAGCTCTCCCTGAAGCCTTCTCTTCTTCAGGTGAGCACCCCCAGCTCTCCCAACCTGGCTCCAGAGCAGAGGGGCTCTGGCCTTTGCAGCACCTTTACCATGTCCCATCAGAGGAGCCCTTGGCTCTCTCTGTGTCCCTTGCAGACACCCTGCCTCAGTGGGGGCAGCTGTGCTGTCCCACATTGTTGGGAAGTTCAGAGGAGATGGGATCTCTGCCCTCTGACACCCAGGCAGGTCATACACATGCTATAACCAATGGCTATCCATAGGATGTCCACTAAATTCCTAAAGCTACAATTGGCCTTTTTTCTTCCCAGATTTGTAACTCACTTTTTCCCAGCCCTTTCAGAGTTCTGGGGCTTTGTTACACCTTATCTTCATCCAGCCATATTTATTGATTGATACTTGGTGAACCTGGTCCAGACATTCCCTATCCCTTGCTTTCTCCTTTGCTCACATCCATTCCTGTGCCCATAGCACTTGGCTACATGAGCTGATGGCAAGAAGCTGCCTGTTGAGAGCACAACCAATACCACACACATGAACCCAGCAGTGCTCAGTGCAGCGAGTTCCTGGAGCCATCGCTGCGTTGGGTCCCTGGGGATCTGAGGAGAGAACGAGACACCNCTGGGGGTGTTCACCTGGAGAAGGACCTGTGGAGAGCTGGAGAGGGACTTTGGACAAGGCCTGCAGTGACAGGATAAGGGGGAATGGCTTCACACCGACAGAAGTCAGAGTTAGACGGGATATTGGAAAGAAATTCTTCCCTGTGAGGGTGGGGAGGCCCTGGCACAGGGTGCCCAGAGAAGGTGTGGCTGCCCCTGGATCCCTGGAGGTGTCCAAGGCCAGGCTGGATGGGGCTTGGAGCAACCTGGGATCGTGGAAGGTGTCTCTGTCCATTACAGGGATGGGAATGAGATGAACTTTAAGGTCCCTTCCAATTCAAACCATTCTAGAATTCTGTTTCTCTATGTCCAAAAGCACACCACAAGTTTCACCAGGATTTGTATGATTTCTGGAGATGTTTTCTGCCAAAAATCTGCACTTGACCAAGAAGGCAGATGAACTCGACTTTGAAGTAGCCTATCTGCATTTTAAAATGCTGTGCAAAGCAGTAAAAGAGTTTGGCAACTATTTATCTACTGTAGCTTTTAGATGAAATTCTATTTTTTTAGATAATAAATAAACAAATACCCAGATTCTCTTTGTATCATCCGTGCATCTTCTGACTGCTTTTAACCTACTGGGTCAGAGATTACAAGTTCCTTCTCCTCACAGACAAGGAGGAAAGCAGCTTTCAGCAAATCTGTGTGTTGGAAAATGCTCTGTGCTTTCACTCCGCACGCAGGATGAGTTTATCGCCGGGACGCTTCACAAAATGCCCCAGAGTTCAGAGACTCCACTGCATTTTAGAGGCAATTTGAGGAGAAAAAATGAACATAAAACTCTGAAAGGCCTCATTTACCAAAATTTAATTCAGCTGTTCATGTACACATTAAAACTTGGAAGAGAAGATTCATGTGGTCCAAGCCTTCACCTCAGAAAATTCAGGATTATTTGCTATGCAGCTCCTTAAAGTTAAAATTACTCCAGAACAGCACCAAGAAACTGTTGAAAGTGGCAGTAAGCACATTTATACTGAAAAAGGTTATTTTTCTCCAGGTTGTCCCTGAGCTGTTAAACTGAATTTGCTCCATGGGAAGAAAAAAGTCATCTTTGGCTATGTGAATATCCACCTGAAGTGAGGAGTCTGACAAAGCTACACCACCGCCATGGAAACTTCTTGTTAATTATTTTTAAAATAATTTTTATTTTCCTAAGTTATTTTCTTTTAAATTTCTTTCTATTTCCACTTATTTATATTTACGTTGAATTTTTAGAGGATTTTTTTTTAATTGAGTTACAGTACAAAGCCTCTTATGTATGACTCATCAGGGATGTTCTGTTGCTGTTCTCAGTGCTGGTGACCTCCTACCCTACAGCAGCTCCTTTTCCACTGTGGAAAATCCCAGTGACACTAAAACTCACTGGTGTGGGAGCTCCCGTGTGGAACCACCCCAAAGGGTCTGTGAGCTCACACCCATTGCAGACAGATCCACAACCACCCCTAGAGGCTGGCAGAAAGCAGCCCTGGGCAGAGTAAATACAGCACAATTCCTCTCATTTTTGGGAATGCTCTGTGTTATTGTTGGAGAGGCAAGGGAGAGTCACATGCTCAAAGCATTCAAAAGGCTCCAGTGTTCGTTAGATTAAACCCAGCCAAAAGGTTACAAGTAAGGTCTGGAAAGTTATAAAAATGAAAATCAGAGACTCCCAAGCTTTGGCATGCCTTCCCACCAAGGAAGGGAGCTTTTCTTGTGGATTCTATCCGTGGTTTAAGTCCTCACATCCATGTAGTAAGTCTCGTTTCGGTTGCTGAATGGCAAAGCCAAGGAGAAACAGAGTTGTGAGGCCTTTCAGCTGTTCTGAGGTAATGGGAATAATGCATAAAGCAGATTCAACTGTATGAATAGTCTTGCACAATGTATTTATAATTATAAACAGAAGTTTCAAATATCCTCCCCTCCTGCACGACATCCCCAGGGAAATGCATTCCAGGGTAAAACATTCATAAATTACTTACTGCGTGTCTTCTGAAGATTCCTGTTTTATCTTTAATGTTCTTTTCGTGGTAGGCATTTCATCTGAAAGGTAAAATAACGACACATAATTAGATTTTAAATAATGTTCATAGGGCTTTTTTTTTTTAAGAGGGTGAAATTAAATAAAAAATAAATCTGAGTTGCTTCCTGAGCCAGGCAGTCTGCTGAAGTTCTGCACGAAGACAGCTCCAGCTCCTACACCCTCTGTAATTGATTGGGATTTTCTTTAACTTGGAAGAGATATGGTCACTTAAGATCTGAATCTCTCTGTGCAAGTGCAAAACCTTTCACATACAAAGCTCCAAACTCTGCTATTAAATCACACATCGACTGAATTATGAACTACATTGTTTCAAGAAAAGAAAAATAATAAGAAAAACCAATTCTGCTTCCAATGGCACATCCCAAGAGGAAGCAGCAGCAGAACTGCATCTGTGTTCAATTCAGATGGTGTGTGCCAAGTGCTTTGCTCACAACTTCTGAGCGTGAAGGGCATCGTCAGCCCAAGCGCACGCAAACGTCCCCGAAACTGGTGACAAACCAGGAGATCCCAGCTTGACTCACCACAACGAGCCATACCAGACAGAATTAGCCATCATTTACATACATTTTGTAACGTTTTCTTCTCCCCACTGCTCCTCTCCCACATATTTCTGACTTTTAAATCCCCCAGGGAAGGAGTCTGAGGAGCTGGAACGCAGTTAACAGCCAACTTGCAAATTTTAACATTAAACTGCGATCTCAGGCTCTTTCAAAGTGTCCTGACTCACCAGTCCCCCAAACACAGATGTGTACAGATACCCAACTGCATCTCCTCTCCCTCTTTCATCCTACAAATGGGGGAAAAAAGCCTTCATACAATTCACCTTCTTCACCTGAGTCTCCATTGGATCTGATCAACTTAAAGCTTCTGCTGTGAAAAAACCTGCTCAGGCAAGAGAGGAACACACACCCATAAGAGCAGTAGCTTGAGAGATAAATGCCTCAAGGAACCCACTTCTTCCCAGAACTGCTCAGATTGGAGTGCATTTTCTATCAGGAATGTGGTACCCTGATCTGTTTAACAAAGTTCAAAAAGCCACAAGCAAGAATTAAACCTTCAAATTAATTAAAATACTGACTTTTAGGCAGAGACAGCAATAATTCAGGAAAGAAAAGCATGTGGAGGAGTTTGGTTTAGGTTTCAAACCTCAAGTGTGAGCTTGCTTGCTATTTTTTCATTTAAAAAAGGCCACACCTCTGGATATTATCATATTGACACGTTTAATATCAATATATCAAGGTATACAAGAAAGAGCAACATTTTTTACAGTTGCGGGAGTTGCCAGCAGCAAGTTGAAGTCCTGTTCACAATTTAAGCAAATGGTGTTTGAATGGTAACACCCAGGTACCACTGAAAGGGAAAATATCTCCCGAATCCCATGAGGGAAAGTAAAACTGAGAGTGGAAGGAGAGACAGGGGAGGTGTCACCTCTGCTGTTTCTGGCCACACAGCCCTTCTTTCCTCCAGTCCTGATCCTAAAGCACTTCAAGAACCATGCTTTGCTTTTGATTAATTGAGGAATTTCAGTCCCTTTTCTCCCCAGGGATGTGCTTAGCAGTGTGAGTACATTCTGGCCGAGAGGTGAAAGCTGGTACCCAGATATGTGTGTATCAGACAGCTCCAAGCACAGGTGAAATCCAAGGATGGAGGTGTGCCAAGATGGGATTTCTTACCCAACTCCTGCTCGCCGGTCTGGTAGCAGTGCAGATCCTGACTGTGGTTTCCCCAGTCCTCCTGAGAGTATTCCTCCATGGTGCTGCCATCCGACTCCAGCTCCTGGTACAGGCCACTGCTGTTGATGAGGACGGGCTGGCAGGGCTGAGAGTCCCATCCTCCCTGCCCAAACACCTGCTCCAGCTGCTCAAACGTGTAGCTGCTTTTCCTCTTCCCCACGCCGTGCTCCTTCACGCGGCTGTAGCACCTGCGGAGGGTCTGAGAGAGAGAAGCAGCTCAGTCAGGGGCTGTGGGGGTGCACTCACACACAGGCACTCACACACAGTCACACACGCAGAGTTTAGGGCTTTGGGGATTATTTCTGCTGGTCATATTTGCCCCACGCTCATGAGCAATGCTCCCAAATTAATCTACACCCACCAGGAAGCATCATATATATCTGACATTCCCGCTTAGCGTTAACATCTATGACACAGGACAAGTTGTGTAGCAGCTACAGATTCCTCAGATTTAACTTGGGTGATTTATTCTCTTTCCCACTTAAAAAAAAAAATAAAATCCCTGGATCTGCTATGGATGCAGGGAAAAAAATAAAATAAAAATACCAAGAGCCCCCCAGTCAGAGACACCAATCAGCCAGGAAAATGCACACCTACTACGAGGAGGAGAAAGCAGAGTTGGTGTTGTGCCCACAGCTTGGAGAGGGGGAAGCAGGGAGGAGAGAAAAAGGAAAACAGAAAGATTTCCCCCAAAGCAAAGACAGTCCAACCTTCCTTACTCTGGTAAGAAGACACAAGGTACAAAATGGATATGCCTAAGCTATTCAGCTAGGAAAATATATATTACTTACATATTTTTGCATTCCTTACTAACTCACTCTGTCTCTTGTGAAGCTGCTGAAATTTAAAAGAGGTCAAATCAATAATGCTCCCAGTTCCCAGACTTTGATATTAAGCATCAAGTAAGTAACAGCACTGAGGTGGCTTGGTATGAGCAGCCTCTCAAACAGAGCTGGGGCAGAACCTCCCACACAGATGCCAAAGCCTCAACCACTTTTGGTGATGCCTTTGACATCCCACACCAAGGGCTAAGCCACTTCACTGCCGTTGGATAAGCCTACAGTTCCATCCATGTTTTCCCCCTAATCTGGAGCAAAAGACAACTACTTGGGGGTAAAAAAACTAAAGCTTTCTACACAGCCCTCAATGTGGTTTTAATTCTACCACTGCTCTGATTTTGAAAGACAATGATACACCCCAGGTGCGCTGGGTCTTGGGTTTTTTTCAGATTGGTAAACTGCTAGAAAACATTAACTTTTTAAAAATTAAATTGATCAGATTGCTGAGGTTCTAACTTGAATGACAAAGCGGTCTCTGGAATTCAAGAGAGGCATTGATTTGGGAAGAAGTAGTCCCGTTACCTTGCTTTCTGCAGGACTGTAATGGTTACATCATTACAAAAACTATTCGGTTTTTTTCCCCCCAAAGAAAGGAACTTTTAAAACTCCAGAAAGCTGGAACCTACCTAATGCTCCTCATACACTGGGTTTAACAGCATCAGCAGCAAAGGGATACATTTCTAACCAGTTTCCTCCTGAGATTCAGAGCCCTGGGGGCAGAAGCAAAACCGCTAAGCAGCAAGTCAGTATTACCCTGCTGTTTTAAACAAAAACACACGAAAATAACACAAAATAAAAAATAACCCATATAAACACACAGGCAGCAACAGGCATGAGTTTTTCCACAACTTAAGGTGGAACCCTTCCCACTTTTGCCATAACTACCTCAGGATAAACAGGCAGATCCTCTTTGGAGGCACACTAGCACATTTTACAGTTCTGTCTGTGAGCAGGGTGGAAAATAACCTGCTGTGGCAACCTAGAACCTAAACCCAGCCTAGAAACCTGTTGGTGCAAAGAGGGTTCCCTCAGGCTGGGATACATTTGGTTGTTAGAATTCAGTTTTCTCACTCCAATTTCTCTCCTTTCAGATCAAATCTAACTGAGCGATAAGGGTAGAGCCATTTCACTCCCAGACTCTTCCTAAAATCCACCCAGGTTAGATTTTTTAAAATATAATTCCCAAACCCCAGTTCTTGTATCTGCCCCAGCTTATCCATAGGAGTTAAACATGGATTTAGAGCCTCCAGCTGAATTTATTAGCAGCCTTCAAGCAAAACAAACAGTTTCCAAAACATCCCTACGCTTGGCCAAGCCCTCTGGGAATGCCCGACACTCTCAGCCACTATTTTCACACCCTATTTTCAGCATGTGCTTCAAACATCTCTCCCCACCAGTGGGGTTATGGAGGATCCCACACTGGGTTGTAGCCCAGTAGTAATTAATTATTTCAGTCAGGCTGCAATCTGGCTTATTTTACTATCAAAATAATTTAGCAGCAAGTCAATGCAGACTAGTAAAAAAATAAAGGGAGCAGCACAGGAAGGGGGAGGAAAATAAATGAGCAATAGTGTCACTGCTCATTACTCTTAATGGTCAAGATACTTTTGGGGGTACTGCCCAGATGCTCACCTGGCTGTGTTACCTCCACTTCTGGAAGGAGATAACCTAAAATTTAGGGAGATAATCTCAAATATAGGGCTTTCCAAAGCACCAAAAGGCCTGTGGCCAAGCAATTGGCGACTCCTTGGTCTTGTGTGCTGGAGAATCAAGATTCCTGCTAGCTCCTTCTTCTTGGAGGCTCTCCCCAGTGTCACCACAGGCAGTCCCTACAACTTCTCCTGATGTTCCCTGATAAGTCAGCCTTGTTTCATGTAAGCCCACAGGATTCTCTTCTTCAGAGAGCCTGGTAAGACCTAAATAATTGCTCAGACCTCAGGAAACCTGGACATTTTATAATCCTGAACCTTTCTCTCACCAGGTTATTCTGATCTCCAAGCTCTAAGATCTGTTTTTTTCTTACGCACCTCCTCTACTCCTCCCGGTGTCCAGCTCAACTCCTGCTCCGTGGTTCCTGAAGTGCACATACAGATATTGATACAGGTACAGAAAGCAGGAAATTTAGGACAAGTAACTGAAAACAGACCTGATCACTGCCCAGTGTCTGCTCAGACTGGAAGAGACCGAGGCTTTTGCTTATTGTTCTGCAACACTGCCTGCAACACGAACACATATTATCCCAACTTAATTTATAACCAGGAAAACCAAAGGAGGAGACAGTCACAAAGCTCAATGTGGATTTTCTCACCATTTCTAACTCATGAGTCCTCATCTCTACAAGTGAAGCCACCGAAGAACCTGGAGCTCTGCAGGAACTGCAGGATGAGGATGAGAAAAACCTTTAGGAAGGCTGCAGACATGGTCCTCCTTCCAGTAAAAAAATAAAATGAGGGAGAACCAGACCACAGCAAGCTTTTTATACATAACCTGAGGTTGTCCAACACAAGGAATTCCAGATCCCTGATCTGGGACATGCTCTTAACTCAGGGAGAAGCTGTGGGCTCTGCAGAGCAGTTTGGTGGCCTGTGGCTGTGTCCACACTCATCTGTTAAAGCTGATTCATTAATAGCAGCCTAAAGGGGTCCTGATGTCCCAGAGCACCACTAAGCACAACACTCAACTTCAAAGATGCTCTTTTACTTAATGGAGAGCAGCTCTCAGCTTTATACCCTGAATTAAGAACAACAGTGCCAAACAGCTCCCTCCCTCATCATGCCAGGATCCTCACAGGCAACACAAGATGAAACTACACTGAGACAACAGAAACAGCTTTTGAAGCCTGGAGTGGTTGGAGGGGACAGTGAAACGTTTTGAAGGCTCCATTCTTAAGTTCCTGGGAGCAGAAGGACACAAATCTGTGCAATAGCTCCAGCTCATGAACTTTTAGGTTGAAAGCTATGTGAAAGGCAGGAGAACACAAGACTTACATGGGGTATGGCCTCAACAAGCCCCATTTCTGCAGTTTATCCAAAATAAAAGGAGAAGAGCAGCACCTCAAACTCTTGGGAGAGCCACACACCACTGCAGGAAGGCAGCTGATGATATCAATGCATCTCCAGCATGGGGAACCAAATGGGAATACCCCTCTGCAGAGTATGAGAGCCCTGAATTCACACAGGCCCCTGAGAGCTCAGTGTCAGCCCCACGAGCTGCTGCAGCCCAGTCTGCAAAGGCTCCAGCTCCACAGCTGGCTGAACATCTGCCTGAGCACAGCACTGGGGCACAGCACTGGGGACACAATGGCTGTCACAGTGAATTACCCTCTACACCAAAGAGCAAGGCCTTGGTTGTACCCTGATATACCCAAATGACTTCCTGAAGGATTTAAGGGCTTCCTAAAGGATTTGGCTCCGGTACAGAAGAAAAGTGATGGGAATGCCCTGAGGGGAGAAGGGTAGAGTGGTAAATAGAGACAAGTTAATTGAGGTAAGAACCAGAGCTCTCTTTGGACAATGAAGAAGCAAAGTCACCCTGGCAGACACAGGTAGGGATGTCAGTCGAGGCAGGACAGACACAGGTTTTTGTTAACAAAAGCAGGAACCCAACAAAAACTCACAGCCACCACTGCCAATTTCTAAATCACAATTAAATATAATTTAAAAAGAAGTTCTTGCCTGGACAGGAATTATTTACACAAGCTCCACAGCCAGGTGCAGAGGTCAGCCCTCATGAGACAGAACTTTGCCAGCAGCCAAGAGTGAACGAAGCTGGGGTTTAACAGGCTGGGTCCCATCAGGGTGAGGAAACCAGTGACGTGTGGTGTTGTGACAACAGATCCCACAATGCTGCAGGCTTGAATCAGCTACCTGGGAAGATGCTCCACTGGGTGCTGCTATCAGAATGCTGAGGATACTCAGACCTTTCTCAGGGATTTGTTGCTATTTGAGCCAGACCCCTAGAGAAGAGACTCCAGCCCTGGCTGCAGAAAGGCTGGCAGCTGGGCACCTCTGTCTCTCAATGCTCTGAGCTCCTCGTTTCCTTAAGCCAGCACTGGATGAAAAGAATAGCAACTTGTTAGAGCTTGAGAAGGCAGAGAAGCACAACCCTCTTCAGACCTAACAAGCCAATGATTTTGTGAAGAGTTTAGATGTAGTGGATGGTCCTCCAGACAGAGCTCAGCTTGCAGAGATCACCGAATCACAGGATATCCCAAGTTGGAAAGGACCCACAAGGATCATCCAGTCCAATTCCTGCCCTGCACAGATAGCCCAACAACCCCACCCTGCATCTGAGGGTGCTGCCCAAATGCTTCTGGAGCTCTGGCAGGGCCAGGGCCATGACCATTCCCTGAGGAGCCCATGTGAGTACCCAACAAACTTCTGGGGAAAGAACCTGTTCTTGATATCCAACCCAAATGGATGAGATGCCTGAGTAAGGTTCAACCTGCTCCTGGCACGATCTGTTCAAACATTACTTACTTTGGAGCAATGAGGGCCACACCTGAGTATGTGACCTTGCCTTCAGAAACAAGCTCATTCTGAAAATCAAACTTGAAGTTGCATGCATCCACTGTGATCAGGACAAACATCATTACACCCATCAGTCACAAAACCAGACTTCTAAGGAAAACCCAAACTGCAGCAGTCTGGATGAAAAGGGATCTGAGATGTACTCAAGAAGTCGCATCTGCGCAAGCCGAGAGAGACCACAGACTCAAATCCCTGCTGGTCCTCGCACTCAAATGAATGGACTGAGACCACAAGCCCATCCAGCAGAGGAAGAGCAACACAAACCATTCCATAGGTGGGAGGGAAAACACTCCTCTCCAAAATGAACTTCAGTGAAGTGGTAGAAAGCATCAACACAGGCAGCACCACAAGGGAAATGGCTTGTGTAGTTCAGAACATTAAAAAACCTGACATCCAACACTGTCCCAGATGTGTGATCCTGCAGTCTCCAGAGGAAGGTCCACACCCACTTCAATTGTGCTGAGAAAACATTAGCAGGGAGACCAATCTCTAAATGCATGGGAAAAGCTGGATCTGAAATACCAAAAATGGCTTGAACTCAAATTTTCACCACTAGTGGTAAAAGGTTTCTTAACAGGTGAGACCACAGCAGTCCAGAAAGCACTGTCTGCTTGGCCCCCAAATTTGTACACTCAGCAAGAGGGAGGTAAGCAGGAATCTGCCCCTGTGACAGCGACTGAAGTGCAGTCCAAGAATCAGGAGGATTTTTAATATCTTCCCAAGCCCTCCACAGTCAGAGAGCACTACAGGAAAAAAATGTGTGCCCAGTTTAGGATTTAATGTTCACAAATCTCCCTAAATGAGATTTAATGCTCAAGTTGCACAATTCTGTCCTCCTGTAATGAGTTCCTGACCACCAATTGTTTCTGTCTCAACGAGATAACCTCCCAGCTCCCTCTGGGAAGCATTCTGCACCCATGGAATGAGCAGTGGATGGCCCAGGTACACCAGAACCATTGGACCAGAGTATTACAGACACACAACATGGCTGCAGAAGCCATTGGATTGTAAAGACACTCGTCCTGCACGTGCAAATCAAGCCAGATTCTCACCAGCACAACAGCACTCTGCAAATGCCCCAGCTCAGAGCAAATCCAAAAGGGGTTTGCTCCACATGACACTCATATCCCAGAAATGTTCCTCTGCCACAGCCCCACAAAGGATTGAAACAATTAAATCTGCTCTTTGTCACTGAAGAATTTATTTTTCCCAGCTATAAATGTCAACAGAAAGTTGGTCCCATCTACCAGAGGCCATGAGATCGTCCAGTGAGAAGCTGGGCTGCTGGGAAGGATTCAAGGAATGGCAAGAAACAGCCTGGAGAACCTGGCACATCTGAACATATTCAAGCCAAGGGAAGAACGGGAGGTAACTTGAACACCTGCACACATCACAGCCCAGGGAGCTACTGGGATGGGGAGCTGGGACTGAGATAAACTCAAGATAAAGATTTCAAAAGAAACAGAAACCCAGAATCATGGAATTGGGTTGGAAGTGACCTTAAAGTTCATCTCGTTCCACCCCCCTGCCATGGGCAGGAACACCTTCCACTACACCAGGCTACTCCAAGCCCTGTCCAGTCTGAGCTTGGATGCTTCCAGGGATCCAGGGGCAGCCACAGCTTCTCTGGGCACCCTGTGCCAGGGCCTCACCACCCTCACAGGGAAGAATTTTTTACTAATATCCAATCTAGCCCTGCCCTGTCACTGGGAAGACAGTGACACTGCAAGTCCCACTTGCTCTGCCACTCCAGGCCCTTGTAGAAAGTCCCTCTCCATCCTTCTTGTCAGCTCAAATCAAAGGCAAAGTTGCTTTGAAGGCGGATGGTTGGCTGGTTGCTATGAAATGCACCAATGCTCCATCATCTGACACCTTGGAATCACAAAGACAGCCACTCCACTCAGTATTTTTGGACCCAAGGATGGAATTCTGGCTGAAATCCTCTAATGTCCAGCAGCCCACACTAGATCACAGCCAGCATTACTTCCAAGACAGCTTTGCTGGAGCAGCTTTTCCTGCCTTAAAAAACAACTCTATGCAAGATTTACAAACAGATTGTTTACATCACAGAGCAGCTAAAACCACAGCCCCCTTACAAACAAGCCCCACCAGCACCACGTCAAGAGTTGCCTAAAGCAAGAAACACCAACAGTTGATAGTCAGGTGTGATTTTCCATCCCTTCCCATTTCATGTGGGTTTGTGGCACTCCCATCTATTCTTTGTCCTTCAAGGTATTTATTTTCCTTTTGAAAACCAAATTGCTTTTGTGGACAACCACAACCCAGCCAAAACCTCCAGTCACTCATCTAGGGGGAGGAGGAGCTTTCTACGTACAGAAAAACCAACAACAGCAGAACTGGATTGGCAGTGATACTTGGGAATTCCTGCAGTCAGGAGTTAAGATGTTGGAACTGCTTCTCTTTGAATCAGTGGGTTGGCATTGACTCTGGGAAAGGCAAAATAAAAGTGGAACTCACATTGCTGCAGTAGCTGAAGAAATGACATTTTAAAAATGCCCCCAAATTAGTTTTAACTTCTCAGAAGGGATTTGTCTCTGCTGGGGAAAGGTTCTCCAGCTGCACCCTCAGCCCTGAAACTCTATCTCAGCCCAATTAAGCAATGTGCCATCAGGAGGATGAGTCTTTGATTCCACTTTCCATACAGATGCAAGCAACAGAAGCAGAAAATCTCCCATGGGTTTAAAGAAAGGCCTAAAATCTGGTACTGAAGAAACAACTGGAGCCCATTATTTCAAGAACATTCCTTTAAAACAAAACAAGCCTTTATTGCCTGAAAGCACCCCTTGACTCACACAGCTCTGACTGCAACGCCTGAGCTCACCTGCACAGAGCATCCCCTGTCACTGCAGCCACCCGGGATGGCTGGAAAAGGATGAAACAACCAAGTTCCAGCACACCTATGGAACATGTTCCATGTATCCTATGGACAACAGCTTCATAGCATAAGGCAAGGGCTCATTTTCCCATGCTTAAATTCCCAGCAAACCTCCTGCTGCCTGGTTGGAACAGCATTATTTGGTGCAGGGCACAGGATCCTGGCAAGGCTGGAAAGGGTTTGGCCAGATACACCATCACCTGCCTTAAAACCCTGGCTCTAAGGTCAAACATGAAAACTGAAAAGCTCTCCATGTGCTGCTGTGGGAAGGTGATGAGTTTCAGCATAGACAAACCAGGCTAAATCCTTGCTCAGGAACATGAGGAATAGGAAAGAGCTGGGTGAAAAGAACAGTGTCACTGACCAAGCAAAGACTAAGGCTAGAACCTGACTTGTCAAGATGAGGATGCTGTGGCACACGACAGCTTTTCTGGGAATACAACAGAGAGAAACCAAGATGTTCCATTCTTCCAGCAGCTCCCAACTGCAGAGCTCTCCAAGTCACCTACCTCAGTGCCACCAAGTCGGACCCAAGGTCCTTTTTCAAAGGAAAAGCTGCTGGAAGGGTTACATGTGAATCCCTAAATTTGAAACAGACCCTTCCAGAGCAGCTCCAACCTGACAGCAGCCTCATTCCAGCTGCTGATGTGCAGAAAAGCACATGCAGATGGTGAGAGACGGGAAAAAATCTGCATTGGGACCTTTCTGCACACCCTGTTTGAATTAAGACAGAATGCATCCATGCCATACAATTGGAAACCCTCTGCTTACAAGCTGACTTGTTCCCTTCCAGCTCAACTGGCTGTTGAGAGTCAAGATTTGGCTGTGTCCAGGGAATGCAGGTGTTCCCAAGGAAAGCAGTACTGCATCCTTATCTAAAATTCATTTATAAAACCAGCTGACCCTGGAATGCTTGACGCACCATTTCTTATCCAGCAGCAAAGCCTCATGCTTCTGTCCCCTGATGGGCATTAAGAATCCTACAAAATCATGGAACCATAGAACATTTTGGGCTATAAATGGAACAGCCCGGCCATGTGCTCCTTCATCACCATCTCCCCAGTCCTGTTTTCAGTGTGGAGGATTCTGAAGCGCCTGTGCCCTCCTCTTGTTCCTGCAGTCCTCCTGCTCTGTCTCAGAGAGGAATCCAAGCATGACCCCTCCATATCCAGAAGTGATTTTTGTTTGTGGTGGACCATCGAAAAGTCAAGCAGCCAATCCTGCCTGGAATCTTACAAAAACTGGGGTTTTAGGGCTGGCAACAGCTACCACAACTACCTTGATAACCTCTGTAACAAGGTAAATTTTTGACACCCAGGAGACCTTTCAGCTTTCAATAAGGGCTCATTTCCCAGCAATTCCAGGCCAAAATCCACTGAGAGCCCAAAGGCTTTGGGAATGCCACAATTTTGCTGCTCCAGATGACTGTGCTGAGGAAGGCCCTCACCGTGGGGATCCAGGATATGCAAAGCTCAGGTGTGTGGTGCCAGAGACAGGGGCATTCAGGTGGCTGCTCCTCTCCTGCAGACAGCCTGACGAGAGGCCAAGCTGTGCACAGAACACTCATGGATGGAACACAGACAGCTCTCTTCCAGCTGGGCATTACAGTGTTGAAGGAGAGCCCACCCTGATGTGCTGCAATCTAGAAACATCTAACAGATCTGTCAGGAGCTGCTCTTGGTGATAAATATCAGCCTTGAGCTCTTTTATTGCTGTTTGACAGGTAGCTTCTTCCAAGTGTGAACATTTCAGGGGCAAAGAGGTGCTCAAGCCTCACTTCTGAAGGGAAAGTGGGAGAATTCTCAGCTGCAAGGAGCTCCAGCTGCTGGGAGTCACCAAAATGCTCCCACAAGCAGCTCCATCCAAACCCAGACAGACAGCTCTGGGCTGCTCTAACAGAGGTGACTCCTCATGACCTGCCAGCATCCCCCAAAATTGGGGCTGGGGGTCTCAACAGTCACTGCACTGACTCCCATCACAGCCCAAAACCATTGGACAAAGCCAAATCACCTCAAAAACTTTTCAATCATGCAACTGCCTCCAGCAAAGCCCACAGGCTGGCAAAAGAGTTGATTCAAGCAACAAGCACCTTGAAAGCCACCAGGACAACGAGGGACTTCAAGAAGGTTTGCACTGCAGCAAGGTTCCTCTCCAAAAATATTTGGGTGTGTTCAAGGGAAAAAGATCCTTGAGCAGCAAATACACAGACATGAGGAAAATACATTGAGAAATCAAAACTTCTGTAGAAAATGGGTTTGTTTTGAGTATCTATTTCCGGGACAGGCTGTTCTAATCAACAGGGATCAAAGTGGAAATCTCTCACTTACTCCCAGGCATTCCTGATGCTGCAGCATCCCATATTCTATGTATTTTGTAAATTAAAGGCAGGCCAGGCGTGCACACCTGGACAGCCCCAGCCCAGCTGGGCTAGCACAGGTGTATTTAGGAAGGGAGAAACAACCAGCCCACTGAGTCCCAGCAATAACAGCAAGTTCATTTTTCACTCCATCAGCATTCAAAGTGGCTGCACGAGCCTGATGGGTCAGGAAAGGAGAAATCAGAGCCAGAGGGAGCCAGAGTGTGTAATTCATCCTCCCAAACATCACCCACATTTACAAACTCAAACCCCACAGCGATTTCCACACTATCTAAATATCTCCTCTTTGTAAAAGCAGAATGCACAGAGTGACTCCTCCCAAACCAGGAACCAAACCCAGCCCTTTTTTGCAAGGGAATGTTGGAACTGGAAAGACCCCTCTGCAAAATATAGCCCATGGGGCTGGCTATCAATTGCTTAAGAGGTCTGTGAAGCCACACCATGTTCCTCTTGAGCCAGGGAAGTCATCAGATTCTACAAAACAGCTTCACAGCAAAGGACAGGGCCAGGAGTGCAAGAGCAACCAGAGTCACCACTTGTTACTGGGGGAACTGGGAACCCTGTATTCCCAAGGGAGCTGTCAGTGCCAGCCCCTCATGGACAGAGGATGCTGGAGGACACCTGAGGGGACAGAGTCAACCACAGCACCCACAACACTCAGGGCCAAAGGAATAAACTCAGGGGATGTGGTGGTCTAAAAGACCAGGGGAAAGATCCTGCAGGGGACACAAACAACTGGGATGCTGTGTCCCTCCCCACTCAGGACCAGCGGTTGCTGCCACAGCCCACTCACAGGAGAAGAGCTGAACCCATGGGACGCAGTGCTCGTGTCCCAAAGGTGCTGCTGGAGGCCACGGGTGCAAGGGAGGAACCCGGAGAATGTGGCACCCAGGGCACACCAATGGAACCGCGGGGAGCCAGGCAGCTGAGCCAGGGAATGGGATACCCTGTGCCCGGGGCAAGAGCTGGGCTCAGTCCTGGGGACAGCCGTGCCAAGGCCAGAGAATACTCCAGAACACTGCAGCACAGAGACCCCGGAAGGCCAAGCCCTGGGGACACGGTGCTCCCAAACCCAGGGTCACAGGACAGGCTGAGCCAGGAAGATGCCCACAGCAAGCGCCAAAGGACGCTCAGGACAGATCCTGAAGAGACTGAACTTCCAGGACACGGTGCTCCAGAGCCAGGAGCAAAGAAAGCTCAGGAGAACGCCACTCCGGGGAGGTAACCCCAGACCGTCCCGGGAGCGCACCCACCCGCGGGCGGGCGGCCGAGCTCGGGAACCCCGGCCCATCCTCCCGTCCCGTCCCGGGCCGCGCCGCCCCCCCCGGGTACCTTGATGCGCTCCCGGCACTGGGACGGGGTGCGCTCGTAGCCCAGCTCGGCCAAGGCGCGGGAGACGCGCTCGTACATGGCGGGCCCGGGCGCTTTGCTGCCGAACACGGTGCCCGCACCCTCCAGCTGCTGGTACCGCGCCTCCAGGAGCCGCTCATTGCCCCACACGGCGATCAGCGCGTTGGTCTCCGCCGGCGTCCAGGACATCCCGCGGCAGGCGGCGGCCGCAGCGGCGGCGGCGGCGCCGCCAGGCGAGNGTGGTCAGAGGCGGGGCGGGCAGCAGGCGTGGTCATAAAGTGGGCGGGCACAATAATCTGTTCTGAGTGGGCGTGGTCTGTCTGTGGGCGTGGCTCCCGCCCTCAGAACCACCCGAGGTGGGCGGGGCTCTGTGATGGGCGGGGCCCCCACTGAGGGCTCTGAGGCAGGGTCCCCTCAGAGCTCTCGGAGCAGGGTCCCTCCAACCGCTCCCTCCCATCGCCCGGGATTTGCCTTGGCCTCAGGACCCCAAATGTGCGGCCGAACATCGCAAACGTGAGGTTTACCACCCCCAGCCTTGGGGCTGAGCATTCCCATCGAACTGGAGCTGAGTTCGCCCCTCTGGGCCAAGCTCTTGACCCCCTATCCCTGGTGTGGAGCGCCCCTGAAGTCGGAGGTTCGAGCACTCCCAAACGTCGTTATTGAGCATTCCCCAGGGACTGAGGCTGAGTTCGGGGGGGCAGGACCCCCTCTTTTCCCACCGCTTGCTGTCCCCTGCCCTGATGTCTCCGAAACCCCGGGACCCCAATTAACGGTGCCCGTGATTGATGAGCCCGGGCGCAGCTCGCGGGGGGTCGGGGGACACCCCAGCTGCGCCCCAACTCTTCGTTAGGCAAAGACTAACGAGCATCGGGGAGATTCCACCTCTCCAGACCCCCTCAAAAGCCCCCCCGCCCCATTCCAAGGGGGGTGGTTAGAGAGGTCCTATGGGACCCTCGCCCGGGTTGGTTAATTAAACGCTTTAATTAGGGCCGTGTTGGTTAAACAAATGGTGGTGGGGGGGAGGAAGTATGGAAGGGAACAGCCCCCTGTCTCTGTCTGTCCCTGCCCGCAGCACGGCGCGAGGCGATCAGGAGTGTAATTATACCCCTCTAATTAGCGGGATTAGGGGCTCGCGGCGGCGCGAGGCTGCGGATATAGGGGGGGAGCGTTAACCCCACCCTCCATCTCCCACCCCGACCGAGCTCTTTGTCACTGCTATCCCCAGGGAGTGTCCACAAGCGATGTCCCAAATGCCAACATGTCCTCAAAGGGATGTCTCCACCGCTGATGTGCCCCCAAAGGGCATGTCCCTGCTGCCATCACATCCCCCAGAGTGTAATGAGCCTACGTGCCCCAAAAGGGATGTGCCAATGACAGTCCTGTGGCATCCAAAGGGATGCGTCTGCCCCTGGCATGTCCTCAAAGGGATGTTCTTGGTGCTACTACATCCTCAACGGAGTGTCTCTGCTGCCACTACATCGACCCACTGTTCCCACTGTGACATGCCACCAAACGGACATAGCCCTAGCTAGTGTGTTCCCAGAAGGATGTTCCCGCTGCCAGCATGTCCCCAAAGGGATGTCCCCAATGTCAGCCCCACATCATGTGCCCAAAATTATGTGTCTGCCACCACCATGTCCCAAAACGGAAGTGCCCATTGCTGGTGTGACCCCAAGGGGATGTCTCTGCTGCCACCATGTCCCCAAAGATATGTACCCACTTCCCTGGAGTGTCCTCAAAGGGGTGCCCCCGCTCCTGTGGCATGTCCCCAAAGGGATGTCCTCACAGCCAACCCTGCTGTGTGTCCCCAGAGGGCTGCACCCACCACCGGCCATTCCATGTGTCCTTCCTGACAGGGTCTTCAGAGAGGTGTCCCCACCGCTGGTATGCCCTCAGATTGCCATACCAGCTGCCAGTGTCCCCGCGGCTGTAGACCCCCATCCCCAAGCCCCCCGCAGCTGGCCAGACCACAATTAGAGGCCCGCGGAGGGAGGAGGGGGAGGCGGGCCGGATGTAAATGAGGGTGGCGGTTAATTAGGGCCTGAACGCTCATTACGGCCGAGAGCAGCTGATTGCGATGCAGCTCCGAGTCCCGGCAGCGCCATTTGACCGCACGTTAATGACATGGGGGTGGCGGGCTAGGGGTGTGCGGGGGGTCACGGGGCTCACCCACAGCAACTCCGCAGCCATTCCTGGAAGGAGCAGGGCCCTGCAATGAGCTGGGGCAGTTCTCAGCCGCGGCTCATCCCTGCAATGATCTGGGACCGTGCTCTGCCGCGGCTCATCCCTGCCGTGAGCTGGGGCCGTGCTCAGCCGTGGCTCATCCCTGCAATAAGCTGTGGCAGTTCTCAGTCAAGATCACCCCATGCAATGAGTTCTGGTTGTTCTCAGCTGGGCTCACCTGTGAAATGAACTGTGGGTGTCCTCAGCCATGCAATGAATTGCGGCCATTCTCAACTGAGACTCACTTGTGTAACGAATTGTGTCTGTTCTCAGACAAGGCTTATCCGTGCAGCGAATTGTGTCTGTTTGCAGCCAAGGCTCACCTGTGCAAGGCGTTACGGGTGTTCTCAGCCAGGAGTCACGCGCGAAATGAATTGTGGCCGTTCCCAGTCAGGGCTCACCCATGCAATGAGTTGTGGCCGTTCTCAGCTTCTGGGGGTGTGCGGACGGCAGGACAAGCAGCTTGGGGAAGCAGTGGGGAAGCATCCCCCTGGTCCCAAACACTCCCCCGCCGCCTCGTTCCAGTCAACCTTCCAATTCAATAGACAAAAGTCCGCCAAAAAGCCGAGCGGACGAGTCATTAGACCCAGAGCAGTATGTTCTGCAATTTACTGACCTGCTTGTAATTAACCTCCTGCCGCCAAAATACGATTCTGAAAAGAAGTATAAACTTATTAGTGGCGACGGTGGCTAATTAAAGCGAAAGCTGTAATTATCCCGAGATGTGGCCGCAGGCAGGAGACTGATGAAAGGAGAGAAAAGACGCTCGATGCAATATTTGGAAGGACGCGGGGATGCCGAGCGAGGCAGCACCCTGCTGCCGCGCGCCGGTGCCCATCAGCATCCTGAGCGCCTGCATCCCGATCCAGCTGCCCTGCCCGCTGCACAAAGGGGACCCAGGCGGGCTAATTCGGCGCGGGGGCAGCCGGCACGCCCCCCTCTTTGTCTCCCTTTCACAGCCAATATTCCGACCCCAGATGGGTTAATACATAATGCAGACAAGCAAGTAATTGCTTGCCTTTGTGAGGCCGTCAGCGCTGGGTCCCCGGCCCTCTGATCCCCCATTAGCGGCCATGCAAACAAGCCTTCCACCCAATTAAGCCCAGCTTTGATAAAGCCTTTCCCAATGATGTGGCGGTCCCAAACTAGCGATTCGCACATGAGCCACTACCTGTTAAACCCGGCATCGGCTTCCTTCGGGGACGAGCATCCCTCGCCTCTCGCCATGACCCAGCTGCCGAGCTCTGCCCGGCTTCCTCTGGCCCTGAAGGGAGGCTCGGCTGATAAATGATCTCGACAAACTCTATATTAAAGAGGTGGAAATGGGATGTTAATATACCCCAAGCCGCTCGTCTCGAGAACACATGGGCTCCGGCTTTCCAAGGATGCTGGTAATGAGGCGGGCTGGGATGCCCGCGAGGAGATCTCGACCCACCGGCCTCCTGCGCCTGCCAGGTGTGGAGGACAGACAGCCTGACACCCGTCCTCTGAGGCATCCCCGCACCGTTCCACAGAGGCTCTATGGGTCATCCCCTAAAGCATCTCAATCTGCTCACTGAAAGCATCCCAACAGCATCCCCTAAAGCATGCCAGTGTGCTTTCCTGGAATATTCCAGCTTTATCCTTTAGCACACTCTGGCATCATCCCCTAAAGCACTTCAGTGCACTCCCCTAAATCTTCTCAGAGTCATGCCCTAAAGCATCTCACTAGGCTCTCCTAAAGCATCCCAGCATCATCCCCCAAAAAATTCTAGCACCATCCTCTAAAATATCCTGGCATCAACCCCTACAGCATGCCAGTGTCATCCCCTAGATCATGCCAGCATGTTCCTCTGAAACATCCCAGCGTTATTCCTTCACACACCCTGGCATTGTCCCCTAAAACCTCTCACTATTGTCCTCTAAAGCATTCCAGTGCGCTTCCCGAATGCTTCCCAGGATCATTCCCCTAAAGCATCCCAGAACCATCCCCTACAGCATCCCAGCATTATTCCTTGCAGCATTCCAGTGTACTGCAATACAGTGTCTTACTATCATCCCATAATACATGCTGGCATCCCTCCGTGCATCCCAGACTCATCCCCTAAAGCACCTCAGTGATATTTTCTAAAGCATGTTAGCTTGCTTCCCTACAGCATCCCAGCATCACACTCTAAAGTCCCCATAAGGTCCCCTAAAATATGCCAGCATCTCTCCTTAATTCATCCCACCATCATCCCTTAGAGCTTTCCAGTACATTCTCTGAAAAAATCCAAGTATCATTCCTTAGGGTATGTCAACATCATCCCCTAAAGCATCCCAGTGTGCTCCCCTTAAACAGCGTTATCCCTGAGTGCATCCCGGCACCATCCCCCACAGCATCCCAGTGTCATTCCCCACACCATCCCAGTATCATTCCCTACACCATCCCAATGTCCTTCCCTACACCATCCCAGTATCATTCCCTACAGCATTCCAGTGTCATTCCCCACACCATCCCAGTGTCACTCCCTACAGCATCCCAGCATCATTCCGTATACCATCCCAGTATCATTCCCCACACTATCCCAGTGTCATTCCCCACATCATCCCAGTGTCATCCTCCACACCACCCCAGTGTCATTCCCCACACCATCCCAGCATGCTCCCAAACCACTCCAGAGCCATACCCTAAAATATGCCAGTATTATTTGTTAAAGCATCTGAGCATCATCCTTTAAATCATCACAGTATCATTCCCCAAAGCATCCCAGTCATTCCTGTATGTTCCCCTAAAACATCTCAGCATCTTTCCTTAAAACATCACAGTGTTATCCCTTAAAGAATCCCAGTCTTGTCAGTCCCTGAAGTATCCATCATCATCATCTCCCAAAGGATCCTACTTTCATCCCCTCAAACATCCACTGTGTTCTCCTAACTTGTAGAAGCATCATTCCTTGATCCCAGCATCATTCCTCCAGCACTGTCTTCTCAAGCATGCTACAATCATCCCCTACAGTATCCCAGAATCATTCCTGACACCATCCCAATGCCATCCCTTACACCATCCCGGTGTCATTCCCTACACCATCCCAGCATCATTCCCTACACCATCCCAGTGTCATTCCCTACATCATCCCAGTATCATCCCCTACACCATCCCAGTGTCATTCCCCACACCATCCCAGTGTCATTCCCTACACCATCCCAGTGTCATTCCCTACACCATCCCAGTGTCATCCCCCACACCATCCCAGCATCATTCCCTACACCATCCCAGTATCATCCCCTATACCATACCAGTGTCATCCCTACACCATCCTAGTGTCATCCCCCACAGCATCCCAGCATCATCCCCTACAGCACCCCAGTGTCATTCCCCACACCATCCCAGTGTCATTCCCTACACCATCCCGGTGTCATTCTCTACACCATTCCAGCATCATTCCCCACACCATCCCAGTGTCATTCCCCACACCATCCCAGCATCATTCCCTACACCATCCCAGCATCATTTCCTACAGCACCCCAGTGTCGTTCCCCACACCATACCAGTGTCATTCCTTAAACCATCTGTGTCATTCCCTACAGCATCCCAGCGTCGTTCCTTACAGCATCCCAGTGTCATTCCCTACACCATCCCAGTGTCATTCTCTACACCATTCCAGCATCATTCCCTACACCATCCCAGTGTCATTCCCTACACCATCCCAGTGTCATTCTCTACACCATTCCAGCATCATTCCCTACACCATCCCAGTGTCATTCCCTACACCATCCCAGCGTCATCCCTAAAGGACTCCAGCTCCATCCCCTCCATCCCCACTACCCCCAGTCCTCAACATTGCATTTCCCCAACCCCCAGCAGTCCCCGTGCTTCCCTTTCCCTCCTCCCCACCCCAAGTGCTGCCACAACCTCTATAAATATTCAAAAAGCCGCATTTCCCGGCCAAGCGCCTGGCTCGGGGTGGGGGGCTCCCGGGGGGAATGTTAATAACGGGGCTGCCAGGGATTCCCCCCTGGCAGCGGGAGGGGGGACCCAGCCGCTCATTTGCCCAGACAAATATCTTGTCGCTCCTCATTATGGCCAAACTTCGTGCCTCAGTTTCCCCACCCGATGCTGCCTAACGAGGGTTGGGAAAAACCAGGAGGAATAAGAAAGCAGCAAAACCAAGGTAGAATAATGAGGATAACAAAGTATGGAAGAAGCCTCCTCCCATCTAAAAACTTTAAGGAGGGTGATTTGGGCAAAGCCTGGGCAAACAGCCGCTAATCGCCAAATCAAGCAGCAATTAAATGCCGCAGCAGTGAGAATAAATCTGCTAACAAGGAGCCGATGCCCCCCGCACTCGCTGTTTGCCCAGCTGATTAACGGGGATGAATCTGAGGGGGATTATCCATCGGGATGAGGCGGCTCCTTTGTCTCCATTCCCCATCACAAGCTCTCTCAGAGGAGGTATTGGATGCGCGTGTGTCACCCCCGGGAGCCCATCGCTGCAGCCTCAGGCCTCATAGTGGGATTAATACAGAGGTGCTTTAATCCCTGAGGCTACCAAAACCTCCAGGATTCCCATTAAAAATTCTCCCATTTTCCAAGAACTCTATGAAAAGAGGCCCAAAGGCTTTCCAGGGATTAACACCCTTTTCCATCCTGTTGGAGATGTCCCATTCCTCAGGTCAGCTTTTCAGAGGCACCCAAAAGGAGAAGCAGGGGGAACATGGAAGCTTTAGCTATTCCAGCATTGCTATCAATTCCCACCCCAGACAATTATTCAGGTAATAGTTGGATAAACCTCTTATTCCATGGATATTTTTTCCCTGATCCTACTGAGAAATCCCTGTACTGCTGCATTGCCAGCAGGAGAAGCGGAAAAGCTTTGTGCTCCTACTAAATTAATATTTATTTACTTTCTCTGTGCCCGGCTCCAAGGGACAGATGAATAATGCATTGCCCACCGGACACCTGGCAGATTCAGTGGGATGTGGAGAGCCCAGAGGATGCTGGTGAGGCTGAATGGTGCAGATGTGCACCTGTCTGCAGCCTCAGCACAGCTCTGGGTGTGGAAAAGCAAGCCTGGGCAAGCTCTCCAGATGTGCAAACTCTCCAGATGTGCACAAATGGAAACCACCTGGTTCTCCAGATGTGCTTGAGCATCGCTATGCCTTCAGCTGTGTGCCCAGCTGTGACATCAGGGACCTCTCCAACTGTTGGTCTGAATGCAGCCGCATCCCCCAGACCACCCACTCCTCCCAGATGTGAACATCCTGGAGATTGTTGGTGCCCCAGATGTGGAAAAGCCTCCCCCCTCCCCAGGTGTACCCCAAGAGTCCTCCAGCTGTGAACACCCTTGGGGACCCAGATGTGCAAACATTTTTAGGCACATGTCACCTGCTGCTGTGCATGCAGATGTGAGGCCCCTTCTCCCTCCCAGTGTTCCAGATGTGCACACCCCTGCATGTACCCCGGGTCCTCCCCCACTGCCTCTTCTCCTCCCCACCTCCTCTTTTTCTCTGAGCCCCCTTCAGGTTCCCCACACTCCCGACTTCCCCTTTTTCCCCACTTTTACCCTATTCCAAGTGCCACTGTAACAAAATCCCGTAATGAGCCCCCCAACAGCCCCCTCATAACGAACTTCCCTAATGAATTCCCCCAAACTCCCCCTCCGGGGGCTTGCTGGAGGAGGATCATTGCTTTCCACATCAGCCCCAACACAATAATTAAGTGGCCAATTGCTGCTTACGGATTCAATGGCACCATGTGCTGGTTCCTTCGTGTTTCCACCCCCTTCCCGCAAATTCAAGGTCACTGGTGGTCCCAGCACCCCCAAAGTGTCCCTAAAAGTGTCCCTACCCCGGTGTTTGGGTATGTTACTCACTCGAGCAGCCGCCTTTTCCCTTGGGGTGCGGGGTGAGGCTGCCTTTCAGGGCTCACTCGGGGGGGGGTCCCAAGTGGGGGGTGACAGCAGCCCCATGTGGCGTCATGTAATTTGGGGTGAAGCCAGGGAGCTGCTGCATCTCTTCCTTCTCCCTCCAGTCCTAGGACCCCCTTTTTCCTCTGGCCCCTCAGAAGTCATCCCAGTTCCACTCCACCATGAAGCCCCCACCTCATACGGGACAACCCCCGCCTGCGTCCCCATCCCGCTGCTCAGGACGGGGAGGGAACACAGGGACACCCCCATTACCCCGCCCCAGCACCGCCCTCGCCCGCCCCCCACCCGGGGGGCGGTGCCGCAGGCTGAGCCCAGCCGAGGTGAACTGAGCCGGACTGAGTCAGGCTGAGCCGCGCGGGACTGAGCCGAGTCGGGCTGGGCTGAGCCGGACTAGGCTGAACTGAGCCGAGTCCAGCTGAGCAGAGCCGGACCGGACTGATCAGACTGGGCTGAACTGAGCCGGGCCCAGCTGAGCAGAGCCAAACTGAGCTGAGCCGGACCGTGCCGAGTCCAGCTGACCAGAGCCGAACTGAGCTGAGCCGGACCGGGCTGAGCTGGATCGGGCTGAGTCTGGCCGGGCTGAGCCTGACTGGGCTGAACTGAGCCGAGCCCAGCCGAGCAGAGCCGGACCGGGCTGAGCCGGACTGGGCTGAACTGTGCCGAGTCCAGCTGACCAGAGCCGAACTGAGCTGAGCCGGACCGGGCTGAGCCGGGCTGAGCTGAGCCAGTCTTTGCCGTGTCGGGTTGCGTCGTGCGACCCGAGCCAAGCCGATCTCAGCCAAGCCGAGCAGAGCCGGGGCAGGATGCTGCGGTACCTGCTGAAGACGCTGCTGCAGATGAACCTGTTCGCCGACTCGCTGGGAGCCGAAGGCTCCAACTCCTCCTCGCTCCTGCTCGGTATCAACCGCTCCATCGCCGCGCTCCACCTGCCCGATCTCGCCCCCGGTAACGGTACGTGGTCCCCAGTCGTTCTGTCCCCCTGTCCCGGGATCCCTGCTCCTGGTCCCGCCGGAATGCTGGAAGTTGCCTGCAGCCCGCCAGCCCCAGCTGGGATCACACCAGCACCGACACTGGATTCCCAGCCTGTCCCCTTGTCCCCAAACCGGGACCTGCCCCACGTCCCAACTCCGGAACTGACGCAGTGTCCCCACACCAGCCCCGTGTCCCCATTCTGGGACCAACTCCCAGACGAACTCCCGGGAGTGATGCAGTGTCCTTAGATCGTCTCCACGACCCCAAACCGAGACCAGCCCACTTTCCCCAAGTCAGAACTGTCCCGGTGTTCCCAAACCAGCCGTGTTTTCCCAAATGCTGAACCGCAAGCAGCCTCCTTGCAGTTCCCAAACTGTCCCGTGTTCCTACATCAACTGCCAGCCCACGAGCTGGGACAGACACGGTATCCCCAAATTGCTCCATGTCCCCAGTTCAGTCCCCAAACCGCAAACCAGGAGCAACCCAGTGTCCTCGAACACCCACACCCATCCCCAGTCTCCAAACCAGGACCAGCCCTGTGTCCCAAAACTGTCCCTGTGCGCCCAAACCAACTCCCAGACACAGCTAGGAGAGACTCCGTGTCTCCAAACCAGTCCTGTGTCCCCAAGGCAATCCACAGACGACAAACTGGAACTGGCTCTGAGTTGCCAAACTATCTCTACATTCCTAAACCACCCCAGTGTCCTCCCACCAGCTCTGTGTGCCCTAATCCTCCCCATGTCCCCAAACCAGCCCCATGACCCCAAGCTGGGACAGAGACGGGGTGAAGGAGGGGTGAGGGAGAGGTATCTGCCTGAATTTTTACTCCATTTTGAGCTTCTCCCCTCTTTTTTAGTCTGAATGTCCCTCTCCAGCTGGCCCTGGGTGGCTGGTGAGGGGAGGGAGTGTTCCCAAACCTCATGGGACCCCCTGCCCCTCCACAGCCAGCCGGGCACAGGAAGGGGCCTGCCCTGACCCCCTGCTTGTCCCAATTAGTCACCGGGCCCAGCTGCAGCCCCCTCGGTCCCTGCTGTGCCCCCCGGGGGCACCCAGTAGTACCCTGCAGCATTGCTGCCGTCCCCATGGCAGCCACATCCCGTCCCCATGGCAACCCCATGGGCACCCCAAACTGTAGCCCCCTTATGGCCACATCCTGCCCCAGGGTGTGGGGGAGCAGGGGAAGGGCGTGTGCGAGTGGGAGACACGTGTGTGTGGTGTGTTTGTATGTGCAGTGTGCACGCATGTGCATGTGTGCATTTATGGGCAGTGTGCATGTGTGCATGTCTGTACAGTGTGCCTGTGTGTGCATGTGTGCATATCTGTATAGTGTGCATGCATGTGCACTGTGCATGCATGTTCATATGTGCATTTATGTGCAGTGTGCATGTGTGTCTGTACATTGTGCAGGTGTTTGCATGTCTGTGCAGTGTGCAGGTGCATGCATGTGTGTGCATATGTGTACATGTGTGTGCATGTGTGTGCATGTGTGTGCATGCAGCAATGTGGGTAAGCGTAGGCTCGTGGCCCCACCTGAGCGTGTGTGGATGTGCATGGATGTGCACGTCCCTGTATGTGCCCCTGTGCATGCGTGTGCAGCCTGTGTGTGCATGCACATCCCTGTGTGAATATGTTATGTGCATGCATCTCTGCATGCCTGAACACATGTGTGCGTGTGTAGGGACACCCCCCACTGGAATGCACGCACATGTGTAGGCATGTGTGTGCATGCACACCCTGCATGAATGCACACATATGTGAATGCATCTGTGCATGTCAGGACATGCACACCCCTGCCTGAATGTACACGTGTGCATGTGTGTGTGTAAGTGCAGGCACACATTTGTGACTGCATGTGTATATGTGCACATCCCTCCATGACTGGCCACACATGTACATGCACATGTGTGTGCAATGCATATGTGCACACACAGACCTGCACTTGTAATGCACGTGTGCACGCATGCACATGTGTGTAATGCATGTGTGCACTTGCATGTGCACAGACACCTGTGAGTGCCTGTGTGTGTTTGCACAGCCCTGCATGGCTGCCCTTGTGTGTGCTGTGCAAACATGCACAGTGCACAGCTGCACCTGTGTCTGTGCATGGTTGCATGTGTGCACAACCATCTACACACGTGTGACTGAGTGTGCAGTGGTGTGTGCCTGTGCCACCAGGCCAGCAGTGACACTTGGGGACCAACCTACCAAGCCACCCCAGGCAGTGTTGGGGACACACGCGATTCAGCCCAGCCGGCCCTGGCATCAATGAGCATTAATTATGCCGGCATTGATGACCATCCATTAATTCCCATGCCCTAGCAGGGGGTTTTTATTTCTAGAACAGCCCCACAACCCCAATACGGGGCTTTTTAAAACCTAAAATTAAGCATTTTCTGCAGCCCAGAATGACCAGCTCTGCTACAGAAAATCAGCACTTGCAGCTGATGGAAAAATCCCTGTTTGGGGAGAATTTAGCCCCAGCCCCATTTCCTCAGGGATGCCTGGTTGGAAACTGGGTGGAAAAGGCCATTACTGGGAGCAAAGCTGCTTTGTCCCACTGGCCTCGCCTGACACCCTCCTGGTCTGATCTTAAGCTGCGCCATGGGAAATTTAGGTTGGGTGTTAGGAAAAAGTTTTTTATGGAAAGAGTGATCAAGTACTGGAATCATCTGCCCAGAGAGGTGGTGGAGTCACCATCCCTGGATATGTTTAAAAAAAGATTGGATGTGGCACTCAGTGCCAGGGTTTAGTGGAGGTGGTGTTAGGGCATGGGTTGGACTCAATGATCTTAAAGGTCTCTTCCAACGTGGTGATTCTGTGATCTTGTGACTCTGTGATTTTGTGACCCTGTGATTCTGTGACTCTTTGATTCTGTGATCCTGTGACCCTGTGATCCTGTGACCCTGTGATTCTGTGATTCTGTGATCCTATGATTCTGTGATTTTGTGATTTTGTGATCCTGTGATCCTGTGATCCTGCTTCCTCCCCATGCACCCACCCTGGGATATGCTGGGCTGGGACCTGGTCACACTGACCTCACCTCCTGCCTTGCAAGCAAAGCAGGAGCCAGGAGAGCATCATAAAAGCCAAGGCTGCTCAGCCCCCCAAACTCTCTCCCTACCCCTCCTGATTTTCCTGCAGGATCCCACGCCCAGCTGGAGGACACGGCTCCCCGCATCGTGGAGCACCCCGCGGATGTCCTCGTCTCCAAGGGGGAACCGGCTACACTCAGCTGCAAGGCCGAGGGGCGCCCGACCCCGGTGGTGGAGTGGTACAAGGACGGCGAGCGGGTGGAGACGGACCGGGAGGATCCGCGCTCCCACCGCACCCTCCTCCCGGGGGGGTCCCTCTTCTTCCTCCGGATCCTGCACGGGAGGCGGGGAAAGCCCGACGAGGGGGTTTATGTGTGCGTGGCCAGGAATTACCTGGGCGAGGCCACCAGCCGCAATGCTTCACTGGAGGTGGCCGGTGAGTCCTGAGTGGGCTGGGAGGATTTGAGGGGGGGAAATTTGGGGTTCTGGTGTCATCCCTGAGCTCAATCTCCTCCAGTGGCTGTGGGCCAAGGGGGTCTCACATTCCCTGTGCTGCCAAGGGAAAAGGGGAAAATAAATGAAAATAAGGGAAAAATAATTGGAAATAAATAAAAAAGTGAAAAGAAACAGAAATAAATTCAAAGAAGTGAGGAATATTGGAAATAAGTGAAACTAAATGGAAACAAATGACAAAAAAGAAAATAAGTGAAAATAAATGAAAATAAGAGTAAGGAAGTAAGTGAAAATGAATGGAAATAACAGAAAAGAAATTAAAATATGGAAAAAAGAGGCATTAAAGAAAGTGAAAATAGCTGAAAGTAATTGAAAACAAATGAAAAAATAAAATAAGTGCAAATTAGTGAAGAGAAATAATGAAAAAACTTAAAATAATTGGAAATAAATGAAAATAAACGAAAATAAGTAAAAATTACTGAAAAGGAGTGAAAATAAATGAAAATACGGTAAAATAAATTAAAAGAGATGAATATAATTGGAAATACATGAAAATAGATGAGAGCAAATGAAAACATTTGAAAATATTTGAAAATAAAGTAAAATCAATGAAGATAAAATCTGTTAAAGCCAATTCAAGCCAGAGCAGATGATGTCCTCAGCCTGGGGGTGCAGGCCTGGGGAACTGAGGCTGCCGTGTCCCCGCAGTGCTGCGGGACGATTTCCGGCAGCCCCCTGGGGACGTGGTGGTGGCGGCGGGGGAACCGGCCGTGCTGGAGTGTGTCCCGCCCCGCGGCCACCCCGAGCCCAGCGTCTCCTGGAAGAAGAACGGGGTCCGGGTCAGCGACAAGGACGAGCGCCTGACGGTGAGGGGGGCCAGAACCAGGGTGAAGGTGATGTAAGGGAGATGGGGAATGTTATAGGGATACAGGATGCAATGGGGATGGGGAATGTTATAGGGACACAGGATGCAATGGGGATGGGGAATGTTATAGGGATACAGGATGCAATGGGGATGGGGAATGTTATAGGGATACAGGATGCAATGGGGATGGGGAATGTTATAGGGATACAGGATGCAATGGGGATGGGGAATGTTATAGGGATACAGGATGCAATAGGGATGTGGGGTATGATGTGCCTGTGGGTGCAGTGAGGATGTGGGATGCAGTGAGGATCTGGAATGTGGTGGGGATGAGATGGGAATGTGGGATGAAACAGAGTTGGATGTGTGATGTGATGGATATGGGATGAGGTGAGGATGTAGGATGGGACAGGGGATGCATCAGAAATTTGGGATACAGTGGAAACATGGGATGTGATGAGAGTGTGGGTGCAATGGGAATGTGAGATGCAATGAGGATACAAGTTGTGATGGGGATGTAGAATGCAGTCAGGATGAGAGATGCAATGGGGATATGAGATGCAATGGAGATGCAGGATGCAACAGGGATGCAGAATTTGATGGGGATGGGAGGTATGATGTGTGTGTATGCAATGAGGATGTGGGATGTCGTGGAGATACTGGATGCAGTGGGGTAGGATGCAGTGGGGATGCTGGGATGCAATGAGAATGCGGGATACAGTGTGGATGTGGGATGTGATGGGGATATGGGATGTGATAGGGATGTGGGATGAGCTGTACTTCCTCTAGATCCGTGGTGGGAAGCTGATGGTGGCCAGTACTCACAAGAGCGATGCTGGTGTCTATGTCTGTGTGGCCACCAACGTGGTGGGAGAGAGGGACAGCGAGCCGGCCGAGCTGGTCGTCTTCGGTATGTGGGAATTTAATTTCTGGGGTGTCAGGGAGGTGGGTGCTGTCCTGGTGGGACTGACGGCTGCCCTGCAGAGCGCCCAGCATTTGGCAAGAGGCCCCACAACCAGGTGGTGCTGGTGGAGGGGACGGCGGAGTTCGCCTGCGAGGTGGTGGGAGATCCACAGCCGGCAGCGCGCTGGCGCAAGGAGGAGGGTGAAATGCCACTAGGAAGGTGAGTAGGGGATGAGGGGTGTGGCTGAGGGGCACCAAGGCCAGCCAGGGTTCCGTGGTGCAGCCAGGCAGCATCAGTGTGTGCCAGTCTGGTGTGCTTGGAGCACCTGGCATCCTCATGGCATGAAGTCATTGCATCACATGACCCTGGTGCATCCTCCATCCTCAGCACATCCTGCATCCCTATTGCATTCCACATCCCCATGGTCTCACACATCCAGAGCATCCCACATCCCCCTTGCATCTCAAATCCTCGTTGCATCCCGCATGGCCTTTGCATCCCACATTCTTAGGGCATCCCAAACCCCAACCATATCCCATATCCTCACTTCAGCCCACATCCCCATTGCATCCCACATCCCCATCACATTGCGCATCTCCACTACATTTCACATCCCCATTGCATCTCCCATTTTCCTTGTGTCCCAGATTTCCACTGTGCCCATCACATCCCGCATCCTCATCACATCCCAACCCCATGGCATCTTATGCCCTCCTGGTGCCCCAGTGCTCTGCTGGTGCCACAGCCTGGCGGGGTTCCCCCAGGTGGGAGGTGCTGCCAGACAACACCCTGCGGATCAGTCGGCTGCAGGTGGAGGATGAGGGCACCTACACCTGTGTGGCTGATAACAGCGTGGGCAGGTCGGAGGCATCGGGCACCCTCACTGTGCATGGTAAGTGGGGCCTGGAGAGCACCTTTGGGTGCTGGTGGAGTGCCCAGACAAGCCCTTGTCTCTCCCCACACTGTTGCAGTGCCCCCCCAGCTTGTCACTGGACCCCACGACCAAGCTGTCTCTCCTGGCCAGAGTGTGACTTTCCAGTGCCAGAGCAAGGGCAACCCACCACCCGCTGTCTTTTGGCAGAAGGAGGGTAGCCAGGTCTGTCTCCTTATCTCATTCTTGACCCCACACCCAATCACAGCCCCATCCTCATCCCAATCCCATCACCATTTCCATTCCATCTCATCCTCATTATCATCACAATCCCCATCCCAGTTCACACCACATCCCCATTTTATCCCCATCCCAGTCTCATCCCATCTCAATCTCACACCAATCCTCATCCCTATCAGACCCTGCTGTTCCCGGGCCAGCCCCCGATCCCTTCCGGTCGTGTTTGGGTGAGCCCCAGTGGTGCTTTGACCATCGTTAATGTCCAGCCTGGTGATGCCGGCCACTACCTGTGCCAGGCTATCAGCGTGGCTGGCAGCATCCTGGCCAGGGCAGGCCTGGAGGTGACAGGGGGTAAGTCCAGTGCCAGTGGAGAACTGGCACATTCTGTGTATGAGTGACACCCACCCCACCACCCAGCAGTTCCTGATTTTCTCCCTGTAGCAGCTACTGAACTCCACCCACCGGTGATCAGCCTGCTTCCCACTAACCGGACAGTTGTGCCAGTGGGGGCCACAGTGTGGCTGCCTTGTGGAGTGGGGGCCCATGACCCCCCAGGCAGCGTGGGGTGGCTGAAGGATGGCAGTGCCCTGGTAGGTGTCCAGCCCCGTGCCAGCCTGCTGGAGAACGGCACCCTGCAGATCACCAGCCTCCGGGTGAGCCGGCCCCGGCAGGGGCACCCCTGGGAGTACGGCAGGGAGGAAGGGGGCAGGGGCTGCGAGGGGTGCGAGCAAAGGGAGATGGACGCTCATGGTGGTGGGTACGGGCAGTGCTGGGGCTCAGGGTGGTGGGTACAAAGCGTGGTGGGTGCTCAGGGTGGTGGGTGCTGAGGTAATGGATGCTCAGGGTGATGGGGCAGGAGCTCTTCCCCCTGCAGGTGAGAGACTCCGGGCTCTATGAGTGCGTGGCCACCAGCCCAGTGGGCGAGACACACTGGGGCAGCTCCTTGGAGGTACAAGGTAAGTCATGGAGATGTCACTGCAGCGGGGACACCGTGGCACTGGGAACAAAGCCACCCCAGACCTCCATGCATCTCCCTGCAGGTGATGAATCCGACCTCTCCCTGCCTTCCCCTGCACCCAGTCTCCTTCCTGGGCCACCCTCCACCCCTGTGGTCACCAATGTTACCAAAAGCAGTGTCACCCTGAGCTGGAAAGGGAACGAGGACGGTGGTGCCACTGATGGCACCTCTTACATAGTGGAGGCTTTCAGGTATCGCACAAGCCTCTTCTCTGGCTGCAGGGATGATGTGGTGGCCTGATACCACCCTGTCATGAGTCACCCCTGTCCCCCGGCAGCCAGGCAGCGGGTGGCCCGTGGCAGACGGTGGCAACCGGTGTGGAGAGTGAGACCCACACAGTGAGCGGCCTAGCCCCTGACACTGTCTACCTGTTCTTGGTGCGGGCAGTCAATGCCTATGGGCTCAGTGACCCCAGTGGCGTCTCGGAGCCTGTGCGCACCCAAGGTGAGACCCAGCAGTGACATCAGTGGAGGTGTCCATGAACCGCCCCCCCTTGGGTCCATCTCCACTTGGTGACACCAATGGAGGTGCCAATGCACCCAAAATCTTTGGGTCCATCCTTGCCCAGTGATGCCAATGGAGTTTGCCATGGATCCCCATGGGTGTGTGGTGTGCGCTTCTTCACTTGGTGACACCAGTGGAGATATCCACGGACACTCCACCCCCTCATGTTTCCAGCAGACACCAACCCCATGCAGCAAGGGCTGGATCCTGAGCAGGTGCAGCAGGAGCTGGCGCAAGTGGCCGTGCACCTGCAGGAACCTGTGGTGCTGCCACTGGGCACCGTCCACCTCTCCTGGACTGTGAGTGCTGAGCCTCGGAACTGGTACAGGGCTCCCAGTTTTGAGCATCCCCCCATCCCACCCTTCCCTTGGCTCCTCAGGTGGAGCGCCAAGCACCCTTCCTTCAGGGCTACCGGGTGCTGTACCGGCAGCGCGGTGGGCGCTGGGAGGAGGCACGGACAGTGTGGGCTCCGGGGGAGCGAGGGGCTCTGCTCACCGAGCTGCGCCGCGGCCAGGACTACGAAGTCAAGGTCCGACCCTATTTTCATCACCTCCATGGTCCCGACAGCGCTGTGCGTGCTCTGCACACCCCTGAAGCGGGTGAGTGTAGGGATAGAGGGCATCCTGTGGGTCCCTGAGGACAACCTGGAGATGATACCCCATGTGTCCTCCACCAACAGCCCCCAGTGCCCCGCCGCGAGCTGTCAGCGTGGCTGGGAATGGCACCAGTGTCCGCATCTCATGGCAGCCACCACCGCCGGCAGAGCAGAACGGTGTCATTCGTGATTACCGAGTAAGTGTGGACAGCAGCAGGGATGTGGCAGGTCCACTCTATCCACTTGTGACACCATGTCATGGTGTCCTTATGGGTGTTGCCCATGTTTTCCTCCTGCTCCCCATCAGATTTGGTGCTTGGGCAATGAGAGCCGCTTCCACATCAACCAGAGTGTGGAGGGGACGGTGCTGGCGACAGTGCTGCAGGGACTGGTCCCCGGGGTCCCTTACCATGCTGAAGTTGCTGCTGCCACCAGTGCTGGTGTGGGTGCTCGCAGTGCCCCTGTCCCCATCAACATTGGTGAGTCCCTCATTGTCACAACTTGCACCCATGGGTGGGACATGATGGGGTCACCCACTGCAGTGCTGGGGACAGCTCCTTGGCACCCCGCCGGTGTGTCCCTCTTTCCCGTGTCACTTGCAGTCCCCCTGGTGGAGCCAGAGGCGGGGCCAGCAGGCGGAAGCAGCTTGGCTGAGCATTTAGCAGAGGTAGCCAGGCAGCCAGCCTTCATTGCCGGCGTTGGTGGTGCTTGCTGGGTCATCCTCGCTGCCTTTGCTGCTTGGCTCTACAGCCGCCGCCGGAGGAAGAAGGAGCTCAGCCACTTCACTGGTACAGGGGGGTGCTACCCCTGGGACCCCCTCACCCCCCAACCCTCACCCATCAGGCACCCACCGTCCCTCTCTTTTCAGCATCCTTTGCCTACACACCCACCGGTAAGCCCGTAAGTGCTGCGGGGTCCCAGTATGGCCTCTCGCTGCCCTCACCCCCATCTCTTTCCACAGTTGCCTTTCCGGCTCCAGTGCGCAGCAATCCCAGGTAACCCCCCGGCATCCCCTGCCCTCCCTAGGAGCCCCAGGGCTGACCATCAGCACTCCTTCACCCCATCCCCTTGCAGGGCAGCTGCCGGCGGTGGTTACCCGTGGCTGGTGGATGCTTGGCGTGGTGGCAGCACAGCGACTGCTGCTGATTGCTTGGGGACCACTGAGAGATACTATAACGGTGAGGGGTCAGCATGGGGCTGGGTGGCTCTGACTGAGGGAGGTCACGACCAGCCCTGATGATGCTGGTCACCCTCTGCAGATGCCGGCATCACTCGTTATATTGCCCAGACGGAGCAGTTTGCAGCAGGGGCTGGCGAGGGGCCGGTTTACAGCACAATCGAGGTTGACAGTGAGGAGATCTGCACCTTCCCCCGTCCCTTCTCACAGTATGGGACCTCCTATCCTGGCGGGGGTTCCCAGCCAATGGATGCTGCAGGCTCCCAGGTGCCCCGTGGCCGGGCTGAGCACGGTAGGGTGGTCGGATGGGTGGGGGCACACATGGGTGCTCGTGGTGCGGTGCCCTCCCCACAGCCCCCCCAGCATCCCTCCTTGGCACAGGGGCCAAAGCAAAGCTGGGGCAAGCAGTGAAACCACCGGTAGTGAGCTGGACAGAGCTGCTGCCTCCACCACCCTCAGCCAGTGAGCTCAGCCAGTGTGCCCAAGAGGAGGAGAAAAAGGAGGAAGAGGAGGATGAAGAGGAAGAGGCAGCTGGGGGGTGAGTGTGGGGGCTTGGAGGCTGGGTGTGCTTCCCCCAGCACCTACCCTGTGGTCTTCAACCTGCAGGCTGGGGATGGAGGTGTGGTACCCTGGTGAGGACATCCCCTGTGCCACTGCTGCATCCTCACCCACCATGTCCTCCGGCTGCCGTTCCACCGCCACGCTGACACCATCACCTCGCACCACGGAGGACATCCCTCGCCTCCGCGACTTCGATAGCTCCCTCCTGACCTGGTAGGAGATGGGCCTTGCTTGATATGGCTGTGCCATTGGGGTCTGGATGTCCCATTGGGGTCCAGATGTCCCATCAAGGTCCAGATGTCCCACCATGGCCTGGGTGTTCCATCGCGATTGAGCCATGTTGTCACTACCCAGCCCTGCCATGCCATCATAGTCCAACTGTGTCATTAGGGTCCAAGTGTCTCATTGGGGTCCAGATGTTCTATTGGGGTAAAAATGCCCCACCATGGTTCAGATGTTCCATCACAACCCAGCCATTTTGTCATCATTTGGCTCTGCCATGCTGTCATGGTCCAGCCAAGCCAACGAGGTCCAGATGTGCCATCTGAGGTCCAGGTGTCCCACTGAGATCTGGATGTCATGCTCAGTCATTTTTTCATGATCCAGTTCCACTGTTCTACCATAGTCTGGCCTTGCCACTGGACTCTGGATCAGGGTCTGGATGTCTCACCACAGCCTGGGTTTCCCATCACAATCCAGCCATGTTATCATGATCTGGTCCTGCTGTGCCACCATGGTCTGGCCATACCATTGGGATCTGATGCCCCAGTGGAGTCTGGGTGTCCTACCATGGTCCAGGTGTCTCTTTGTGCATCATCCATGGTGTCACCATCCACTCCTGCTCTCCAGCTGTGCTCTGGCCATGCTGTCATGACACATCCATGACATTGGGGGCTGACTGTGGCGTTGCAATCAGCTGCACCATCACGAGACAGGTGGGCCATCATCATCCAGCTGTGCTGTCGTCACCCAGCTCTGCCATGGTCCACCCGTGCCATCACAATGCTGGCATGTCACTGCACTCCAGCTGTGCAGCTGCAATCTAGCTGTCTGGTTTGCAATCCAGTGGTGCTGATGCAGCTGCAATCAAGCTGCATGGTTGCAAATCAGTTGTGCCATGATCTGGCTGTGTCACGATTTAGCTGTGCAGCTGCAATCTGCCAGCGTGCTTGCAATCCAGATGTGTGCTGATCCAGCTGTGCCACTGCAATCCAGCTGTGTGGCTGTAATCTGGCTGAGCAGCCTCTCTCCAGCTGTGCTCCAGATGTGCCACTGCAGGCCAGCCATGGTATCATGACCTTGCCAGTCTGTAGTCCTCCACCCTAGCTGTGCCACTTCACTCATCCAGCTCCCCTTTGCCAGCCCAGCTGTGATCCAGCTGTGATCCAGCTGTGACACTTCTATTCAGCTGTGATGCTTCAGCCCACCTACACCAGTACCATCCAGCTGTGACAATACCACATGGCTCCTCCTGGCTCTGGCACAGCTCTATAGGGCTTGTGCCAGCACTGTGGTGGCCACTGAACCCCCATCTCACTCCTGTCACCCTGGTTTCACTCCACCCCCTCTTTGCCAGGAGACCCCCCCATGGTGTCAGCACCCCCCCCCAGGCGCCCAGTCCCTCGGTGACTCCAGATGCCAGCGAGGGCCACCCACCCCGAGCCCGCTGCCCTCCTGGCACAGGTGAGCCCTGAGGGGCCAGTTTGGGTGGGTGGGGGCCGCACTGGCTACTGGGGGGACTGACGCTGCTATCCCCACCACCCCAGGGAAAACCCGCGGGGTGACCTCCAAAAGTCGTCCGAAGCCCAAATGCAGCCGCTACCGCCGGGAAAAGCAGACGGGAGGTGAGCGGGAGGAAAAAAAGGGGAGTTCAGGAGGCTCAGGGGTGCTCAACCCTCCCCTTCTTCTCTGCCGCAGATTTGCCTCCGCCGCCGCTGCCGCCGCCAGGAGAGACCCCCGGCCCCTCAGTGGAGCTGGAGCCAAGCGGGGCTGAGCGCAGGGTCACCCACCGCCCGCCCCGCGGGGGTAAGCCAGAGCCACCGACTGCGCGACAAAAGGGTTGGGGTGTCATTGCCGAGCCCCAACCTTGTCCCCTCCCCTGCAGATGAGGTCATCCCCTACAGCAAACCCTCCTGCCTGCCCCGCGGGCAGGTGTCCGGCAGCTGCTCCACCACAGGCAGCGTCTCGTCCCGCGGCTCCACCAGCTCCCGCGGCCACGGCTCGGGCCGCAGCCGGACGCCGGGGGACCGCGGGGAAGGGACCGGCCACTGCCGCCGCCCGGGGGCCCCGTTTCCCTGCCCGCCGCAGGAGAAGCGATAAAAGGGAGGGCGAGTCGATGACAGAGCTGGGGACATGGGGATGGGAACACAGGGGACACGGAGGGATGGTCTTTATTTTCTGAGTGGCTCCATGGAAATAGGGTTGCACAGAGATCACGGCCGGTGGGCATCAGCGTGGGGGGGGACAGGGATGCTTGGGGTGGGGCAAGGAATTCACAAAGAAGGAGGACCCTGGGGAGGGACAAGGAAGATGCTCAGGGAAGGACATAAACCCTGGGGACAGAAACAGTTGGGACAGATGAGAGCATGCTGAGGAGGGATGAGGACGCTGGGGAGGGATGAGGAGGGTGCTTAAGCGGGGCAAGGATCCTGGAGACAAGAACAGTTGGACAAGGATGCTGGGAAAGGACAAGGATGTCTGGGAGGGATGAGGTGGTTGAAAGGGATGGGTACAGTTGATGGGGGACAAGATTACATGGGAGGGGCAAGGACACTACAGGTAAATGAGTGTGCTGGTGAGGGACAAGGAAGGCTGGGGGACAAGGATGCCTGAAGGGAAGAGGATGTGGAGGAAGGACAAGGATTTCCAGGGGTTGAGTATTGCTGCGGGGAAGAAGACACTTGGGAAAAACAAGATTGCTTGGGAGGGACAAGGACAGTAGTAAGGGACAAGGGGGATGGTTGCCGGGGGATGAAGACAGTGGGGAAGGACAAGGACACTTGACATGGGGGACAAAACATCAGATGACGGATGAGGACACTCAGGAGGGCCAAGAACCCTGGGAATGAGGATGATTAGGAGAGACAAGGAGACTTGGAGGGAGCACAAGGCCACTCAGATGGCTTGGGAAGGATGAGAACACTTGGGCGAGACAAGGATGGTCAAGGTGGGACACGGATGCTGAGGAAGGACATGAACTGAATCAGAAAGCACAAGGACAGTTGGAAGGAATGGGAATGGTCAGCAGGGATGGAGATGGTCAGGAGGTCAACAACCCTAGGGAAAGACAAGGACACTTGGTGTGGACAACAGTGCTTGGGCTGGACTAGGAAATTTAGGGGGGATGAGGATGGTGGGGAAGGAGGAGGACACTGAGGAAGGACAAGGACACTTAGTAGGGATGCAGACTCTTGGGGAGGATGAGGATGCTTGGGAGGTACAAGAATGCTGAATAAGGAGATTCACCCACCCACCTTGGTGCCACCCACCCTTTGTGGGTGGCTTTTCCTAGTAAAGAGCCCCTGTCTGGGGAACTGCCTAATAAAGCTGGATTTTAGCTGAGCCAAGGGGATTCTGGGCTTGCTGTGTCCTGCGCTCTGGGGACTGCCACGCTCCTGTCCCTCCTGTCCCCAGCTCATCACCTTGCCTGGCCCAGTGGCTGCCAGTCCCTGAGCCCTGGCCACCTGGAAAGCAAAGGAAACATTTTCCAACACCTTGCAACAGATGACACTCCTCACAACCCCCAGTGCCCACCACCCTGGCATTGGGGCACTGCTCACCATTCTGTGAGCTGCTGTTCATGGCTGTCTCTGTACTGGTTCTCTGTGGGACCTCCAGCACTCTCCACCAGTCCCAGGTGGTGGTGGGGACTCCGGGTGGGAAGACCTGCTCCAAGGGGGATGGTGGTGGTGAGGGACCTGCAGGGAAGAAGGCAAGAGATGGTGGCATCACCATGGTGTTACAATGGAGCCGTCTTCCTTAAGGAGGTGACAATGATTGGGGTCAGAGAGGGGGTCCAGGGACCCTTCACTCACCCCCATAGGTCCCGTCAGTGTCCTCAAGGCTGTAGCAGAGGCCATCGACAGCCACAGCCAGCGCCCGGGCAAAGCTGGCGTCCAGGAGGAAGGAGCCGTCACAGGAGCTCACCAGGCTGCAGCGGGTGCTGGCAAAGTTATCCTCCGACACAGACCCCCAGCCGTTCAGCAGCGACCCTCCCGGCGAGCCCCTCGTTGCTGTACGCTCTTCCTCCTCCTCCTCTTCTTCCTCCTCCTCTTCCTCCTCCTCCTCACCCAGCTCAGAGGCTGGTGGCCCATAGATGTAGCCGTAGGTGTGCAGTGGTGAGAAGGACCGTGATGTGGTTGGTGCCGGGGGTCTGTGGGGAACACAGCAGGGGTACTGCTGGCACCAGGGGATGCTGCCATCATGGGAGTGTCCCAGGGGAATGGGGAATACCTGCAGCAGGGAGTGTCCTGGTCCATCTCCAGGACCTCAGCCACCTGCTGTTGTGTGAGGACCCCGTCGCTGAGTGCTGGCGAGAGACGCCCGGCGGCTGGGGACGTGTCCTTGGGGTACCTGGTGCCCAAGAACATGTCCTTCTGGTGACCAGTGACAGGGGACACCTCTTCAGGATGCCTGGTGGCTGGAGATGTGTCCTTGGGATGCCTCAAGGCTGGTGACATGTTTTCAGGGTACCTGCTGCACAGGGACATGTCCCTTGCGTGCATGGTCAGCAGTGATGGGTCCCTGGGCTTCCTGGTGGCCTGAGACATGTTCTTGGCATACCTGGTGCCTGAGAACTTGTCCCTGTGGTGCTCGGAGACTGGTGACACCTCCTCAGGGTGCCTTGTGGCTGGAGATGTGTCCCTGGGGTGCCTGGTGGCTGGAGATGTGTCCTTGGGATGCCTCAAGGCTGGTGACCTGTTTTCGGGGTGCCTGCTGCACAGGGACACGTGCCTTAGGTGCGTGGTCACCAGTGATGGCTCCCTGGGGTACCTGTTTGCTGGGGACATGTCCTTGGCATACCTGGAGGCCAGGAACTTGTCCCTGCAGTGCCTAGTGGCTGAGGACATCTCCTTGGGGAGCCTTGTGCCTGGGGACACCTCCTGTGGGAACCTTGTGCCTGGGGATGTGTCCTTTGGGTGCCTGCTGGCTGGGGACATGTCCTTGGGGTGCCTGGTGGACAGTGAGATGTCCCTCTGGCACTTGGCCACTGGTAATGGGTCTCTGGGGCACCTGGTGACCAGGGAAGTGTCCTCAGGGTGCCTGGTGGCCAATACTGTGTCCCTCCGGTGCTTGGTTGCTGGTGATGGGTCCTTGTGGTGCCTGGTGGCTGCTGACATGTCCCTGGGGGTCCTGGAGACTGGGGACACATCCTTAGGATGCCTCCTGTCCAGGAACATGTCCTTGGGGTGCTCAGTGACCAAGGACATGTCCCTAGGGCTCCTGGTGGCCGGTGACATGCCCCTGGGGCTCTCAGTGATTGGGGATGTGTCCCTGGGGCATCGCATAGCTGGAGATGTGTCCCTGCAGATCCCAGTGACTGGGGACGTGTCCTTGGGATGCCTGGTGACCAAAGATGTGTCCCTGGGACACACAGAGGCCGGGGACCTGCAGGTGCCAGGGACATGTTGGGTTTTGTAGCAAAGGGTTGGGTTGCAGGGCACCCATCTGGATGGGGTCACTCAGACTCACCGTGTCACTGGTGGGTGCCAGGCATGGGATGGTCTTGGGGGTGTCACCGGTGACTTGGTTACACCAGAGGCCAGTGAAGTGCTGCCCCGACACGGTTTAGGAGAGCTGAGGAGTGGTAGGCGTGGGTCCCTGCTGTCCATCATGGCAGTGGTGGTGTCACCCTCATGTCCCCCTTGCTGAGGCTGCCTGGCTGCCAGCCCAAAATCTGCCCCCCACTCGCCTCCACTTCCAGTGACAGGGATGTGGCTGGGGCCAGCTATGAGCACTGGGGTGCTGTGCACTTGGTGCAGCTCTGCAAGGGGAATGAGGGACAGAGAGCCATGGGCCATCACCCTGGTGTCCCCCATGCCCCCCTGAGCCCCCCACACCCACCTCTCTTGCGAACACGCTCCCAGGGTGCTGGGTTTGGAGTGCTGGGTGAGGAATGCACCCCGGGGTGCCCCCCACTGCAGCACCCCACGTCCCCGAGGGGCGGTGGGTGCCCCCCACGGTGGCTGCTGTGGATGGGGGGTGTGGGGGGGCCAAGACTCGATGGATCCAAGGAGAGGGCTGGAAGGGTAAGAGAGGTCAGGACATCCATGGGGCCATGTGTCCCCTGTCCCCTCTGTCCTTGGGTCTGTGTGTCCTCAAGTCCTTACTGCCTGCAATGGGGGGGCACCAAGGTGGGGGTCCCATACCACTGGGAGTCCCAGGCACAGGGTGGGGGTCTTGGGTACACTTAGCTGGTCCCATGGCACTCTGTGAGGGTCCTAGACCTGGGCTGCAGCAGGTCAGGGTTCCATGAAATTGGGTGGGGATCCAATGGCATCACATGGGANTGGGGGTCCCATGGCAGTGGGTGGGGATCCCAGCCCCCATGAGGCTCACAGGAGGGGTGGGGGTCCCATGGCAGTGGGTGGGGATCCCAGTCCCCATGGGGCTCACAGGAGGGATGGGGGTCCCATGGCAGTGGGTGGGGATCCCAGCCCCCATGAGGCTCACAGGAGGGGTGGGGGTCCCTGCCGTCACTGCCCAGGAGTCGGCTGCTGAGGCTGCTGCTGCTGCTGAGGTTTCGGGGGGCACAGCTGGGTTTCCAGGGACCACCAAGCCATGGTGAGTCACCAGTCATGAGCCTGCAGGGCAAGAGGTGCTGTCAGTGCATCAATCCCAACCACGCCAGGGATCTGCTGTGTCCTCCACCCCATGGCCTCTCACCTGTGCCGAGCTGCAGCGTCCTGGCTGGCACGGCGCTGGCAGAGGAGGAGGAGGAGGGCGAGTAAGGCCAACCAGAGCATGGAACCAGCAGCTGCGATGACAGCAGGCTGCCGCAGTGCCTCAACCACCGTGCTGCTCCCTGCTGTCAACCCTGCAATGGTTCCATCAGTGCCACTTCATGTCACCACCTTGACCCCCACCCACACCCCACCTTGCTCTCCATCTCCTACCCAGGACTCCACACGTGGCATTGCTGGGAACCCCCAGCCCAGCGCTGTTGAAAGCTGCCACCTGGACACAAAATTCAGCCCTGGGGTGTGGCAGGAGGGTTTCCAGGCGCCGGGTGGCTCCGTCCACTGTCCTGTTGGTGGGGCGCTGCCAGCCCTCACCCATTGACCAGACCTGGCAGGCACCAAGAGGATGTGTCCCCTTAGAGGATTAACTTTGATGGCTTCCCTTTAATGGATCCCCTGAGGATGGACCCCCTTGGATGGGCCCCCTTTAGATGAATATCCCTTGACAGACTCCCATTGATGGATCCCCCATGGATAGATTCACCCGGATGGGTCCCCTTAGATGAAATCTCCTTGATGGACTCCCCTTGGAAGGATCCCTTTGGATGGGCTCCCTTGCATGCCCCTAGGATGAACCTCCTAGGGTGAATGCACCTTGGATGGACCCCCGTTGACGGATCCCCCTTTGGATGGCCTCCCTTGGATGAATCCCCTAAGCTGAACTCCTTTGGATGAACTCCCTTAGATGTCACTAGACAGAAGCCCTAGGATGGGTCTCCATGTTGGCTGGCCTTTTGGATGAACCCCCATGTTGAGATACTTCCTGGATAGACTCCTTGGATTATTCCCCCTTGGAGAGACCTCCCACCTTTGATAGGCTCCCTTTCTGGATGGATCCCCTTGAATGGATCCTCCTTGGCCAGAAGACCCCAGCCCAGCCCCCTCACCCCATTGCCCCAAACCTGGTAGCCCTGGATGACGCCATTGTGGGCTTCAGGAGGAGGTGGCTCCCAGCTCACAACCACAGTGCCGTTCCCTGTCTCAGTCTGGCTGACGGTGACACGCTGCGGTGCTGCACTGGGCACTGCCGGGACAGGGATGCTGAGACCCCCAGGACCCCCAGCTGACCTCGCCATCCTCCACCCAGGCATCCCCCAGGACACACGACACACCTTCCTCGGGTATCCAGAGGTGCCTGCTGTTGCTGTCTGAGCCCTGGGTCCCTCCAGTGTAGGGTCGAACCTTGAACTCGTACTTGTAGCCTCTGCGGAGGGCAGGGATGATGGTGCTGAGCTCCCTGCCTGCATCGTGCTGGACCCAGGAGGTGGTGACCGGGAGCAGGCTGCGGTACAGCACCATGTAGCCCACGGGCACTGGCACTGGCATCAGCATCTGAGGGGGATGGGAAGGATTCCAAGTTAAGGTGGGACAGGGGGATGTGTCCCATCCCACCCCTTCACTGAGGGCAGCTGAGCATCTCACCAACCTGCCAGCGGAGCTGGACATCAGCAGTGGGCAGCGCAGTGCCATTGTCCAGGTGCAGCCGCACGGCCAGCAGGTCCCGTGGTGCAGTCTCCTTCTGGCCCATTGCCAGTCGGTCTGTGAGGGCAGAAGGATAATGGCAGCACCAGGCAGGACCAAGGTCCCTGGAATCTGTCCAGACACCCACCCCAGATACCTGTACAAGGAGACCTGATGTCTACCTGGATGGACCCACTTAAATGGACTCTTTTGGACAGACACCCTTTGATGGGTCTGTCCTGGATGGGTATGTCTTGGATGGGCCCCTCATGGATGAGTCCCATTTGATGTGTTGCCCTTGGGGGTGTGGGATGGGTCCCCGTGATACCCCCCTGTGATATGTCCCTCTTAGATGGACCCTTAGGACTGATATCTCTTGTTCTATTCCCCTTTAATGAACTTCCACCTTGCATACATCCCCTCAAATGGATCCTCTTGGAGGAACCAGGTTGGCTGGATCCCCTTTAGGTGGGCACTCTTGAACGAATCCCCTTGGATGGACTCCCACCTCAATGCATTTCCTTAGATGGATCCCCTTACACGGACCTCCTTGGATGGAACCTTTGGATGGATCCTGTTGGATGGATGTGTTTAGATGGGCCTACCTTTGGAAGTGCCCCCTTTGATGGATCCCCTTAAATGACTCAGAGGGATGGACTTTATTTGGTGGATGCCCTTGGATGAACTCCATGGACAGACTCCCCTTGGATGGCCCCCTTGGATGAACCCTGTTAGATGGATCCTATTAGATGAATTTCCTTGCATGAACCCCAAGATGCCTGTGATGGTGGAGGCCATGGAGGTCCCACCACTGACCATCCACATGGAGGAAGGTGGTGGCGGCGGCGGTGCCCAGCTGGCTCTGTGCTGTACACACGTACGCGCCGGCATCGGCGGCTGTCACAGTGTAGAGGTGTAGAGTGTGCTCCCGGTCCACCTCGTGCCTGCGGGTCACCAGCTCTCCATCAGCCTCATTCCCACGCCAGGGATGGGACAGCTCCCCCCTGCCACCACCTACCTGCCCCAGGGCAGGTCTCCATGCTCCTTGTGCCACTGCACCTGTGGCGCCGGGTCACCTCGGGCGCTGCAACCCAGCTCCACGGTGCTGCCAGCCACCGCCATGGCGGCACTTGGGTGCTGCACAATGCTTGGCTTCTCTGCAGGGGGACATTGAGGACATGGCGCTGTGGCTGGGTGTGACGTGCCCACCACCCGTGGGAGACCCTTGGCTTACCCAGCACAGAGACGCGGGCACCCCGGCTCTCCCTCTTGCCTGCTGCGTTGGCTGCCACACAGATGTAGAGACCGGAGTCGTTCCGTTGTGCCGATGCCACCTGCAACTTCCCCTTGGTGACCACATACCTGTCACCTACCAAGTCCAAGGTCACCCCGTCCTTCTTCCAGGTAACGTAGGGTTCGGGGTACCCCAAGGGGGGGACACAATCCAGCTCCAACACTTGCCCCGCTGTGGTCACTAAATCGCCTGGCTGCAGGCGGAAATTGTCCCGCAGCACTGTGGTGGGGAGGGCACATTTTGGGTGGAGGAACAGGATTTTCTGGGGTCTCCCCACCTGCATCACCCACCCACCAGGTGTTCTTACCAGCTGGAGTTTGGGGTGCCGTGGCCACGCTGGGGAGGCGGCAGCCTGTGGGGTGACAAAGAGGTGGGGGGATGCCACCTCTTAGGTGCCCCAAGTGGGCATGGTCTCAGATCCGGGGTGGGGCAGGGGACTGAATTAAGTGGATTTTGGCCCCCGTGGGCTGCACTCACCTCCGCGGTGCAGGGCAGCGAGGCAGAGCCCCAGGCCCAGTGCTGTCTCCCAGCCGCCCGCCATGCCGGCCCTGGCCAGCCTTCCCGTTTCCTCCTGAAATCCCGGTTCCTCCCTGCCAGCACCGGGGCTGGATCCGGCTCCGGATGGGGGGGTACAATAGCCGGATGTGGGGGCCGGGAAATGCCGAAGGAGGGGGGGGTGACGGTGAACACAAACAGCTCAGCCATCCTGTGGCAGTGGGAGTGTCCGGCCACGGTGGCACCGGCAGCACCCGGACACAGTGGAGTGGGGGACACCAGCAGTTAATGAATTTAATTAGTCAGAATAAATTCCCCTCTTCCTTCACCATGCTCAGAGGAAGAAAAATTAAGAAGAAATGGGCTCTCTGCTGAGGACACCATCAGTAGGTTCCAGAGGGAACAGTCCAAGATCTTCCAAGCACTTCAAGTGCCAGTTTGAGTGCCAGCCAGGTGCATCGTGTTTGTGTGGTCTTAGCTGTCAGCCACCGCTCATGTGTCCCCCCCACCCCTGTCCCACAAAGACACCCAAGGGTGCCACCACCAGACGGGTAGTATGTTTAGTTTATTGGTTAGTAGTGCACCCCGAGCACCTCGGGGTACCCTGGCACCCACCCCGGGTGCCCCAGGGCCCGGCTCCCTTGGCCGGCCGCTCTCTGCTTTTCATCCTAAACCTATTTCCCATGAATGCTTGGGGAGAGACAGCATCGTGTGCCCCAAAACCGGGGGATTTTCACAGAAAATCCTACCGTGGCACAGGGGCAATGCTTGGGCCAGGGCTTCCAGCCCACGTTTAGGGGACATGGCAGCTGGGGAGCTGGGGGGCAGGAGGGAACCCCCTGTTTGGACCGCCTGATGCATGGGTGCCCTTGGGCGAGCTTGTGTGCCACTGCATGTCCTGCCCCATGCACGGGGGTGTGCCACGGCGGGCGGGCACCGTGCTCTTACACACGCATGTGCACACACGGCTGCTGGGCGTGCAGGGTATGTGCTCCCCGTGTGTGTGTGCAGCTCCAGGCATGCTCAGTCGCTTGGGGCTCACTCTGTCCACGTGCACCACACACCCTCTGTGCAAGCACCGCACATGCACTCTTTGCACGCTCACTCTTTGCGCACTCGCTTCAGGCTCTACGTATGCTCTGTGCCAGCACTGCAGGTTCGCTCTTAGGTGTGCCCTGAGCACACTCAGCTGCTCGCTTTGTGCACTCTTTCCACACGCACCTTGCACACTCAGTGGGTGCTTCATGCAAGCACTGCACATGCCCTCTTTGCTCACAGTCTTTGCACACTTGCCACATGCTGCGTGCGTGTCCCATGCAAATCCTGCATGCACGCTCGCTCCACACACTCCATGCACACTCTGCACGGGCGCTCTCTGCATGCTCAGAGCACACACCCAGTGCTGGCACGCTCACAAAGGCTCAGTGGACACTCTGCACACTCCATACATGCTCTGTGTACACCCAGTGCACGCTTGGAGCACACACCCAGTGCTGACATGCTCACAAAGTCTCAGTGGACTCTTGGCACACTCTGTGCACACTCAGAGTGCACACCCAGTGCTGACACGCTCACAAAGGCTCAGTGGACACTGCACACTCTGTACATGCTCTGTGTACACTCAGTGCACGCTCAGAGCACACACCCAGTGCTGGCACGCTCACAAAGGCTCAGTGGACACTGCACACTCTGTACACGCTCTGTGCACACTGTGCAGTCTCAGCTGCACGCTCCATGGGTTTTCTCTCCACGGGCTCCACATGTTCTCTTGCATGCTCAGTGCATCCTTTCCTTGCACACTGCGTGCACACTTGCTGCACACCCTCGTGCCTGCTCCCACGCACCCCACGTGCACAGTCCATGTGCCCTCCTGCACACTCCATGGTGCTCTCTCTGTGCAGTGCTAGAACGCTCTCGCTGCATGCTCCTTGCACACCCTCTGGCACGCTCTCTCCGTGCACGGATTGCACGTTCTCTCTGCACACGCGTGTGCTTTCTGCACGCTCCCTGCACACTCGTCCCGGCGAGAAAGCCATTAAAGCGATGCCCCAGGAAGATGGGGGACGGAAGAGGGGAGCTTCGGGTGGGATCAATAGGAAATTAGTGACTTTACGCCGAGCGGAATGACGCCCAATGGTGGGAGCAGGGCTGCGCAGGTGTCCCCGCTTGCTTGGTGGCGGAAGCGTGGCCGTGCTGCTGTCCCTGCTCATTTGCACGCTGCCACCAAAGCGCGCACAGTCCCCCCTGCTCAGGCACTGATCTCCACGGCGTTGGCCTCCTCCTGCTCCCGGATGACGTGGACGCCGGCAGTCCGCAGCAGCCGCGGAGCGCCGCGGGACCGAGCCGGCGACCCCGGTGGTGACCTGTGGGTCCGCGTCGAGGCGGGTGAGCGGGCTGGCGAGCGATGGTAACGACGAGTCGAACGCCCCACTGGTCCTGGCGAGCGACCGGCTGCTGGTACTGGCGAGCTGGTGTAACCTGGTTCAACTGTGCCGCGGGGTTCGGGCAGTGAATCCTCCTCCGCCTCCGGCGAGTCCTGCCAAAAGCCAGGAACAGCAGAACGTGGGACATGTAAGACACCCTGTGCTGGGACGCTGCCGGCGTGCTACTGGTGCTCCTGGCTCTCACCTTATCTTTAAGGATGTACAAAGCCACTGGGTTCTTGCGCTCGTGCTCGCCGCTCCGTGGGATGCCTTCAGCTGCAAGGAAGCAAGGAGCTGCTCACCATGCCGGGAGCATTGGTACCCCCCCAACCCGCCACCAGCACGCCGAGCCCGGCACTCACCCTCATGCTTCAGGCGCTCCTCGTCCTGCTCAGCGTAGTCAGAGGTTGGCTGTGTCTCTGCTTGTCGCTTCTCCCTGGAATGGGACAGGGGATGGGGCAGCACTGGCAGCATGTTAGAGGCAATGGGGGAACTGCCTGGGGCTCATCCAGGGTAGGGTCAAGAGCTGCAGGGAGGGAGAGTGCGATGGGATGGGATGGAGACCAGAACTGATATCTGGCAAAAGGAAAAGAGGGGACAAAGGTCCCTGGAGTCCCCTGGCCTGGTAANGATGGGGTGGGACAGAAAAGGATGGGATGGAATGAGATGATGTGATAGAATAGAATAGAATAGAATAGAATAGAATAGAATAGAATGGGACAGGAGAGATGGATCAAGATGGGATGGGATGGCATGGAGTAGGATGTGTCGAGATGAGATGAGATGAGATGAGATGAGATGAGATGAGATGAGATGATGAGATGAGATGAGATGAGATGAGATGAGATGAGATGAGATGAGATGAGATGGTATGGGACAGGACAGGATGGGATGGGAAGAGATGAAATGGAGCAAAAAGTGATGGGACAAGACTGGATGGGACAATATGGTACAACCCCCTTTGTCTCCCACGTTATCCCCACCCGTACTTCTTGGAGGGTTTCCAGCAGGCGCAAACTGTCACCAGGGTGACAAGAAGGAAGATACCACCTGTGGACAGGATGATGTATAGAGAGCTCCGGCCTGGAGGAGAAGAATGAGGGGGGACAACCCCCCAAAAATTTTAGCTGAAAGCATCTGCAAGGGGTGGTCAAACCTGGGAGTGCAGGAGGGGAGAAGGGGTGGCTTACGGTAAACAGTGAGCTTCACGGGGACACTGCGGCCATGGCTGATGGGGTTCTCCACCAGGCAACTGTAGACATCATCGTCAGCCATGAGAACCCGCGTGATGGTGAGGATCTTCTGGTCAGGGGAGAGGAGCAGGCGGGAGTCATTGCTCAGCGGCCGCCCGTCCTTCAGCCAGGTGTAGGTGGGTTTGGTGCCATTCTCGTGTGAGCAGTTGAGAGTGAAGAACTCACTGAGCTCCAGCACCGTTGAAGAGGCCACCAGCACTTGCGGCTTTGAGATGGGAACTGTGGGCAAGTAGGGGAACCATGGTGATGCCCTGTCTCAGGGGATGGATGGGCTCAGGGGGCCCATCATCAAAACCCCACCAACTTGGCTGCATAGGGTGGTTGAAACCCCCAAAACCACCTCCCAGCTGGAGAAAGCCCTCCCAAAATGCGGTCAGGGTGTCCATCATCCCATGGACAACCCAGCCTCCACTGGATGTCCTTGCCCTTACTGTCCACGGTGAGGTTGATGGTCTTCTCGCCGGTGAAAGTGTCGTCAGTGATGGACACCTCCACCTCGTAAGCGCCTTCATCAGCCAGCTGCAAGGGGCTGATGAGCAGCGAGCCGTTCTCCAGCACACGGATGCGGTCGCGGTAGTCGGGCCGTAGGTTGCCAATGATCTCAGTGCCAATGGACTGGACCACCGTGACGGGTTTGTCCCTCTTCAGCTGCCACTTGACCACTGGCTTGTCAGCGCTGGCGCTGGCGTAGCGCACGGACAGCAGCGCCGCCTTGCCCGCCGTGCCGCGCACCAGCGGCGTGGGGCTGGTGATGTTCACCCCTGCCAGCAGACCTTGGGGTGGGGAGAGACAGTGGGGTGCCGAGCATGGATAAAATATGGAAACCCCAAGCTGGAGCTGTGCTGAGCACCCCCGAAGTGCCCAACTTGGTTCAATAACCTTTGCAAAGATGCACACGTGACCCCAAAAGTGCACGAGGGGTAGGAGCCCTCCTGCACCCAGATCAAAGCGACACGTAAAAATCAAAGAATCACCCCCAAAATTGCTTTGGGCATGGGAGGTGGGTCAATGCAACCCTCTGCAAAGGTGCTTTATCACCCCCCAGAGCTGCTTTGGGGGTGGGAGTGCTCCTGCAGCCTAGTCAATGTAACCAACCCTTTGCAAAAATGCATGCATCACCCCAAAAGTGCAAGGAGGAGGTGAGGAGGAGAGCTCCTGTTGCTGGGTTAATGCAATGCTCTGCAAAAATGCAATGCTCTCCAAAATGTGCAGGGCTTGGGCAGGAGCTCTCCTGCAGCTGGGCCAATGCAATCCTGTGCAGAAATTCTTCTATCATGCCCAAAAATGCAGGGGGAGTGCTCCTGCAGCCAGGTCGATGCAACCCTTTGCAAAAATGCACACATTGCTCCCAAAAATGCAGGGGGTGGGAGGCAGGTCCAGCAACTTGGCAAAGTTGTATCATTGCCCTGCAAAAGCTGACTGGGGAGGGAGAGATGCCAGCGCTCAGATCAATGCAATGCTTTGCAAAGATACCTTAATTCCCTTAAAAAAGACTGGGGGCGGGGGGGGGAAGGATTTTGCATCCCACCCCCATCCCCATTGGATGCTCCTGTCCAGACAAAGCCCCCTCAGATGCAAAACTGCATCACGGGAGTCTGTGCACGTGCATTGCTCCTCATCGCTGGTTTTAAGCCAAAAAAGGCAGGGGAAAAGCGTAAAAACACGATTTTCTGAGGGAGGGGACTCCCCTAAACATTCTCCCTCCCCCAAAATACCTTATCATCCCCCTCTTGGTGTCCCAGAGGTCCCATCTCTGAGCCCCCCATACGGACACCGTCACCCGGCTGCGAACAAACCCCATATTGAAGAGGAGGGGAGAGTGGGAAAAGCAGCTGGGCAGAGTGAAGGGAGAGCAAGAAAGGCCTTAAACAAGCCCGAAAAGTCATGGGACCTATTGGTATTCAGTGTCCGTCCGTCCGTCCTTCCCGGCAGCGCCGCGCTCGGCCCTGCAAACATGCCCTGACTCGCCAGATTTGGGGGAACCCTCACCCCACAGGGGTCCCAAGGCATGGGATGGGGATGTGGCCTTAAATGCATCCTTGCCCCCTCCCCGCTCTTTAACTATTTCTTCCCTTTTTAAAAGCCTATTCCTAATTTTTTCCCCACTCCGGATAAAAAGTTTGGGAGTTCATTAATAAATCAGGAAACATTCCTTTTTCCTACAGCATCCTTGGCTTAAGGATGGAGATCTCTCTCTTTTCAATGGCTTTTGTTGAAAAAAAACCACCAACAAATCCTCATTTTCACATTGTTCTTTAGCACAATCCCTATTTTTTTTAAAGCCCTGCAGCATTTTTGGGGTGCCCTGGCCTCAGCTCTGGCTGTTTTTAGGATCCAAATCAAAGCCAGCAAATAACCCAGTTGGTTTTGTTTTGCATCCATCCTCCTCATCTGAAGGGAAATGGGGCCTCCCCAGGGCTGCTTTGGGGTGCAATCTTTGGTAAAATGGAGCAAAATTGTTGAAGATAATTTTTTGTGTTGCTGGACCCGGGATGGGATGGTTTGGGGCTCATTGAATCCCAAACTATTGAGAATTTAGAGAATAAATGATGGAGAAAACCAGGGTTGCAGTGGGATGAGGCAAGCCTAGAAATGGCGTGAAAAATGACTTTTTAAGGAAAGCTGAAGAATGGGCAAGAAAAAAGATTTGGAGATGCTAAAAAATTAGGAAAAAATGGGGTTTGGGGAAGAAAAAAAACTGGGGAGAAGTTCAGGGTGGGGGCGGTGCCAAATCCTTCCCCACATCAGGACCTGTCTGGCTCCAGAAAAGTGTTTTCCCCAGTTTTCGGTTCCCATTTTACCCCCTTTTTTCCCAACTCCCAAGCAGAGGGTACGCTCGACAGCGCAGCAACCCTCCCTCCCACC
>VZTZ01008035.1:21560-218195 GCA_013400955.1 Drymodes brunneopygia | reverse complement strand
ACCTTCCCTTCCCTTCCCTTCTCATCATCCTTAAAGGAGTAGAAAAGAATCTCACCTTATTTTTTTAAATGGGTACTAGTGAAATGTGAGTCTAGGTGAACAATTAATATGATGCTGAAGGAGAAAGAAAAGTCTCCAATTCACTCTCCCCACCTCAGCCCCCATCTTCCCATCTTCATAGTTTTTGACCTAGGACTTTTCTGAGATGTCCTTTCACAGCCTCTCTCTTATTCTTACAGAAAGCCAGAGATATTCTAGAATTCCTGCTTTAAATAGATTTTTTTAAAAATATTGCATTTTAAAAATATTTTATTTCTATTTCTTAAGAATATTTAGGCATTCTATAGTCAGGAAAAAAATTCCTCTAATTGTTATGTTCCCTCTCATAGGCTAGAAAAACTCATTCAGTAATTCCCACTTTTATACTTGTAATTTTGCGGTTGAACCAGCATGCAAATTTTAAGGCAACTCCCTGCCTTGATTTCACCAAGTGTTTAGTGAATCTCTTGCGGTGGTTAATTATTTTCATGCTAAAAGTCAGACTTGCATCTCATTTTCAAGTTTACCTTCTGACTTCACCTTGCAACCACTGGATCTCCTGCCTTTGCTGACGAGCTTAGAAAAGTCTCCCCCACAAACACATTCTCCCACTGTGTGTTTTAAGGTTGCTGTAGGATCTGGAGTACATTAGGCATGTTCCAAAGATACCAGACAGGGCTGTGCCTTGCATAATGCTCTTGCAGCCCAGAGGAGAGGGGAAGGAAAATGAATTAAAATGGAAATGTATTTTAAAAAGTGATATATAATAAGTCTTTCACTTTGCCTCATCTCCAGTAAGTGAGGGGTTAAGCTCAGTTCTGTGCCTCTGCTACCCATTAAAGTCAATCTGTCTACCCTATTTAGAAACTGAATTTATTCCCTGGAGCTGAGGTAACTTGGAAGACTGAATCAGGTCTCAAGGTAAGCCTGGATTGCCTAAATGCTTTGTAAAATAGGAGTAGAACTTTGAATAAGGCATTGGTAAAATACTGCCTTTGGGCCATTGCTGCCTCCCTCTGCAGCTGTGGCTTGATGTGACAAAGGGAAGCAGGAGTTTTCAAGTGGAGGGGGAAGACAGAGGGAAATTTTATGACCTTGTCTGCTTCTCCTGCACCAGAAGGTTGTCATAGACTGAGCAACACCTTTTTTTCCACATGTGAACTTGTTACACTTTGGCTTGTCTGCCATCGCTCCATCCCCAATAAAAATCAGCAATGTGCTCCTTCTTGGAGTAGTAGGCCACCATGAGTCTCTTGGAGGAAATAAAGGACATGTACTGCTAAGTGTCTGAAAAAGACCCAGAACAATGAGTTTACCTAAAATGTGTATGTACATATATGTCCTTTTTTCCCCTAACACCTCCTCTTTTAGCTGGCATCAGTAAATCAGCAGCTGGGCTGTCAGATGTGGAAGGAAGTGGCAGCTGAATGTAGGCTGAGATGTACTGATGGAATGCAGGTTGAGATGTACTGATAGGTCCAGTTAGCTGGGAACAACTGCCACAACTCAGGTCACAGGAGAAGATGAACAAAGAAGGAATATTACAGATGAGACAAAGCTGCTTGGTTTCCTGCAGTGGGACTGAACAGGGGTGAAACTGTCCCTGGATGTGACAGCCAGCTTCAGGCAGGGAGACAAGACGGTGGTCATTGCACACTGGGAGCCTGCTTTCATCATTCATCATTCCCAGTGCCAGGTGCTGTCCTTGCACAGCTCTACATCCAACAGACAGTGCAGCTCAGAGAAAGCTCAGAGCAGAGACTTTCCCCCTGCCTCCCCAGTCTCTCCTGGATCAGGGCCACCTCCTTGTTGTGGTGGTGGGCCTGGATTTGTTTTGACTCCAGCCTGCTGTTGCTAGTGTGACCTGGAGACTTTCTGACCATTTCCCGTTGAACTCAAAGTTTCCCAATTAAGCTGGACAGCAGGTAAACAGGAGGAAGAAATCTTTAACAGAGAGTCTTGTCAAAGCTGTGCTAGATCATCCAGTGAGCACTGGAGAATTTGGCAGGAGAAGAGTCACAGAGTTGGATCAGGGCTATTCATTTTTTGCTAACTGCTCCTGACATTTCTCTTCTCACACAGATGCACAGCATTCAAAGGTTTTGCCAGAGGTTCCTCTACGCAGGTTCATGTCTTACTCTTTGACTGTTCATTGACACAAGCCTTTAAAGGGAAAAAAATTAACTTAATTGCTCTAGGGTTGAGGGGGAGAGAAAAGAAAATATTAAAAACATAACTGCAACCCACAGGATCTACAGGAGATGTGGAACAGGGAAGGGTGTGCTTGAGCAAATGCTAGGATGTCATTTGGCCAGACATTTATACCTCCAAGGTCACCCAAGAGTTTTGACTGAATAATAAATTTTTTTGTATCTTTTCCTGAAACCTGGGAGGACTGGGAAACAGCAGGGGTGGAGGAGTAATAGAGAGGGAGGGAAAAGGGGGGTTGTGGGAAAGCAACTCAGTCCTTACTGCTCTAAACCCTGTGGAGCCTGATCACACAAATATTTGCAGATCCTGGCAGTAGTCTGTGTAACACAGAGTATGTGACCATCTTAAGACTGATCCCACATTTATTTTTCTTTAATTGCTGGATGTTGAAGCCTGTTGTCCCAGCTCCTGCAGCGGCGAGAAATAAGAAGCTGGAATCATGAGTGTTGAACTCTATGTCCCCAAAAATTACTTCTCAGCTTGGAAGAGAAGATGGTCTAGGGAAGGAGAAGGAATTGTAAGGGGAAAACTTCCCTCTAAGGACATTGTACTTTCCCAGTGAGATTATAAGAAACTGCTCAGTAAGAGACTGGAATTCTGATACTGGTATCTTAAAGAGAAAGAATCAAGTTTACATTCTTCCAAAATACTCTTTCCCCTCAAAATTAAAGTACCACCCTCTCCAAAAAATACTTTCTAATACTGTACATGAGGAGAAAGTGGCATCAGGGAACACTTGTGTGCTGCCACCACCTCTCTGCCTCATAAAGATAGGCAGCAATTCTTTAGATATAAATTAGAGTAATTCCTCTTTCCTTTGACAGGATAAATACCCCAGATTCAGAAGCTTTTTTTAACTCTCTGGTCCTACAGTATCTCCTGCAAAGTGTCATATACACTTTGCTTCTCTAAGCAAGGAGGAAAAAGCTGTTTGATTAAACTTGGTCTGCTGAATCCAAGCTGAAAGCCCAAAATGATTCATGTAACTGATAGCAACCAAACCAAAGCCTACAGGGAGCTCAGAGGTTAAACCCAGGCTGCAGCATTGAGTAGTACTGCAGTGGCTTTATCGTTTCTGCAGATCTGTCCCATGTCAGCTGCCTACTGTAACACTCCAGCTCACACTTCCCACCAAAAAAAAAGAAGTGGATCTACTATTCAGTGGTCCTGTAGTACAAACTGCAATAAGGACATGCGGTGCCACAGAAAGCTTGGGTAAAAAATTGCTGGCTCTACTCTGTGCCTTCAGTGTTGTACAATGGCTTTTAATGCAGAAAAGAGTATTTGTGTTTGCAAGGAAAAAGAGGAAGAGATGGATAAGGGGCTTGGGATGTCAAAGACCCTTGTTGCAAATGAAAGCAATTCAGTAAATGAAAGCAAACAGTAAACAGTTTACTTTTGTGGAAAAGAGAGCAGAAATGAATGAGGGCTTTTTCCTCTCTTAATGGAATGGGTGCTTTCTCTATAAATACAATCTCTAAAATATATTATTCTTTACAAATTTATCTTTTGATATACTTAATTTACATTTCTTTCTGAGATGACATGAATCATACAATCAAGAGCAGGAACTATCATTGAGGAGTTCCCCAAAAGACAATGCCTTTGTTTTTATCACCACTACATTATAAACAGATCACATCAGCAAAGGGAGTTGTACTGAGGTCTGTGTCAGTAGATTCTGATGATTAGCACAGGCCAGCTGCTGCCTGTGAGATCTGTTGCTGTCCACGTGTGAGACACTGCCTGAGGTGTAATATCTCAGCTGAGACTGAAATCGGAACTGATAGACTTGAATCAAGCTCCAGTGGAAGGCTTTGTAGGTGTGATCCAAATCTGTTCTAGTCTGTAGAAAGTTTCCAGAGCTGAATGGAGTCGGACAGCAGAATTGTTTGTGTAGGTCCAGGGTGTAATGACAGTGAAGAATTTTGCTCAAGTGTAAAACCTTAATGTTACCTCTGCTAGTAAGAAGAGCTAGAGCAGGCTCCCAGATTAGACCTAATGACCTTGAATCAGACTCTAATCCCTTCAGATTGTCCCATTTTTCCTGGGAAATGGATACAGGCCTGGGAAGTGTCTTCAATTCTTTGTGGCTCCTTGGAAAATGGCCATGATCCCACCTTGACTCCAAAGAGAAGCCTTCTGAATGGAAAAGAAATTGTGCATTACTCTAGTGATCATTCCTTGGGTTCGAGAAATGGAAGCACTGACCAGCTTTCTGTCACATTTGTGTAAACTGTAGCTGCTCAGCTGTTGTCTGAGTAAAAATCAGGTTGTTACTCACTGCAGCCAGGTGTTAGTACAAAACTTGAGGTACAGGGACCTGCAATGAGTTCCAGAAGCTGGGGACCCTGTAGTAGTAATCAACAGCTATATAGCACCAGGTAGTAGAGGGACTGAATAACAGTAAGGATAAATATTGCCTGCTGCTCCTACTCAAACTGGTCATCAGAAACAATGATTACTCAGAGGAATATGAGGATCACCCCACAGATTTCAAATAAGCTTGTGGTTTGATCTTTTTACATGCAAACATTACCAGCTATGGCAAACCTTCTGGAAATAATAACAGCTTCAACAGAAATTCTATTCCGTGGTGTGTAGGACCAGCTTTCCTCCTGGTCTTCCACAGCAAACAGGGACATAAAATGGCATATTCAAATCAGAAGGCAGTGGGGAATTTTAAAAAGCAGAATAGTAACATGAGTAACACAGTTCCAAGTCTGAGTTAGCATCAGCAACCACTTCCTTAGAAGGTGGGTGTCCTCACTGGAGACTCTAAAGAAGCCTGAATCTTCAGAAGTAATCATAGCTTTAATACTCATATTACAAATACTTTGCAAGGAACCACCTTCCTTGGATGCTGCAGGGTAATTATTTGCTCTTAATGATTCTTGTGAAAGAAAATAGGAGCAATGAATTCCTTTCCTTCATGCTCTTGGTCAGCCTGTCAGCTTTGGACTTCTCCTGACTCCTTGTCCTGCTGGACAAACTGAGACTCATTTAAACTGTCCAGTTCAATAACATCAGAATTAGATAGTGGGTTTGGAAGAGGAGCTGTCATTTCCTGCACCCATACAAAGACCAGGCACCATCTGAAGGAATCCTTTAAAAGCTCCTACAAAATATTGCTGATAGTTTGAACTCCAGGCCATTACAGAGTTCTCCCCTACTTTTCTCTCTCTGCTTCATTCTGGAGTCTGCTTCATCTACCACATGCAGCTTTTGCACAGCCTGAACTTGCTTGCTAGAGGTCAAACACTGATGCTTTTATTTCTGCCTCACCCCTCCCGACTGAAGAAAGAATAAATATTTGCTTAAAATTAAGCCCATTTCGGTCTGGAACTTCAGCAACAAAACAGTTTGGACGCTCTGCAAAAGAGGAAAGCATCCAGAATGCTTTGCCTTCCCCCTCCCCATCACCCTGGGACTCCAAAAAGACTCAAAGTATTTTGCACAATATTTGAAAATAAATATTGCTCATCTTTGAGCTGATAGTTTGGAGCCCAGATGGGCTCAGAATTTATAACGGAAAGAGTGATGCAAGCTTAACGCTATGTGATCCATGTGCTGCTACCATGCAACAATCAACTCCTGTCCAGTCTCCTTGCATGAACAGCCATTTTCTTCTAAAATATCCCAAGGTTCCAAGACACTGTTCTGATTAACTCCTTCCTGAAGGGTTTGGACCCCAACTGTGGTCAATTATTCTGCCTGGAAGGACAAGTCAGTAACAGATAATATTTTATTATAATTTTTCTTTAGATTCTCTCTTCTCAGAAAGAACTTGCCTTTTTTCCGAGTGCAAATACATTTTCTTGAGATCTAGCTAAGACTGGAAAAAGGATCCAGGAGACAAATTATGGTGTACCGTTATTAAATTGGAGGTGGAGGAAGACAGAGAAGAGTCATCCATCACTCCCAGCCCTTTCTAAAGAGAGCCATCATGGCTTGCCCACAGGCCTAATAATCTTCATCATTTTGAAAGGGAAACATCCCGCAAGGAAAAGTCAGGGAAGCTGGAGCTATTGAACAAGCTGATCTATAAAGATAATTTGTTCCATGTTTCTTCAGTCCTGACTTGCTCAATGGTTTGACTCATGAGAGCAGAATAATGCCAAGGTGTTATGGACTGGAAGTGCAGCTCCCTGCAGATAGGGACTTGGCTGGAGCTTGAGCAATTACCTAAGAGGAGCATCCTGCAACTGAACACAAAGCTTCCCACAGAACCCTGCTCCAGTGATCAGATCCATCTGAGACTCTGCCTGCCCCTGGCGTGGCCTCACAAAAGACCATGTGAGTACACGTGAACCACATGAGGAGAGAGAGAACGGGGTGAGAAATGCCCCAGTGCAAGCATCTCCTTGCTCCCCTCTCTACTCTATATCACCCCGTGTTGAGTTGAGCCAGTGGTTTTCCCACAGCAAAGCTGACTGTGAAGGCTGGGGAGAATAAAGAGAAGAAGGGGAAAGACAAGGCCAGTTTCAGGGAGCAGGTGGAGCCTGGTGTCATGCTCAGCCAGGCACGTGACCGTATACCGCGTATGCATTCCCCTTTATAAATAGCCATGAGCAGATGTTCAGTCAGCAAGTGGCTGTGCTGGTTGAAGCCATTACAGCTTGCAGATGCTTGGCACAGCCCTCCAGCCAAAGATTACCTCTCCTGGTGCTCTGCTGGCAGTCAGCTCTGCTGCAAGCAGAAGTCATCTGGATTAGCTCATACCACCTGGGTCAGCTGCTTGAGCAGTGCCGGCTGACTCTGCACTGGGGCAGATTAGGGAGTGCTCACATCATCCTTTGGGTTGGTAGCAACCAGGGGCCCGACATGGTCCAGGTCACACAGTGAGGTCTGGAGGAGGGTGTCTTGCCTTGATCTGACCCACATGTGCACTTGGAAAGGCATGTCCATTTTTTGTATGCTCAGAAAGAAGGTTGTGTGATAAAAAGCTAGAACACGTGGCCAGGAGCTTTTGTTCAGCCAATCAACTTTCTGATTATTTCAGACATCCTCTAACATTATTTCGTCCCTCTCCTTTTTCAGTCTGGCTGGTAATTCTTGTGCAGGATTTGTCCTTTTTAATGACTTGTGCAGCTTCTAACACAATGGAAGACCACTTTTATATCTAAATCTGACCAGGTGAGCAGGCACTTTCGCACAGAGGTCATTTGGAGTTAACCTTTATCTTGTGCATGTAGAACGTGTCATAGCTGGGCCAAACCTTATTGAGCACCTTTAACTGCTTCCATGGTATACCAGAGAAGAGCAGTTTGGCCATACTCCCCCATTCCTTTTCTGTGTCTTACACATCCAGTGTTACATCCACATGCACATAAAGAAACAGCAGAGCAATGATGTGAACATATGCTGTGCTGGCACGTGTATGGTAAGATACACAGATATGGGGAAACATATGGTGATTTAAATAAACCTTGCAAAGTGCCAGAGCAAAGGGAGAACCCCCCCAAAAAATTAAACAGAGAAGCTAGGAAAACTGCAAGTTGGGAGGTATCTTGTGTTTTCTCTTGCTTTTTGTTTTTTGGCCTTTTGAGCCTACAGCAAAGTTGGTATCATTTACCCTCTGGCTGGACTCAGATAACAACAATATAACTCCAGATTCCCAGCCTCAGCAGTACCATTTTTGCTTTTTTTAAACCTGAAATCTAAATTTAATTAGCACAAAAATTAAAATGAAAATAAACCTGGAGACAACTGAACTCTGGGTCACAAAAGCAGAAAGCTGATTGACAGCTGAGGAGGATGAGGAGTTAAATGATGCAATTAGCTTCCTGCTGATTCCTCTATTCACTTATGGGGGGTTGATTTATAAAAAATCAAGTATGATATCAGTATGGATGCTCAGGCCAAAGCAAAATATAAACTTGCAGACACACAGGAGAGAGATCCTGATGAATTCCCTGGGAGAGCTTGGGAGCTGTAGCCAAGCCTCACAAAGCAGTGGGCTCCTGACATGCATCCAAGAGATTCAAGTATATTGACTTGCCCAGTGCTGTATTTGCAAGCTGGAGCTCTTCTGTGAGATATCAGTTGCTACCTCAAAGCCTTGAGAAAACCTCAAGTGACTCAAACTGTCCTTGAAGATGAATATATGTGTAGAATAACTGCTCCACTTTGACACATGAAACAGCATTTTGTCAAGGCATGTGACAGAAGAAGGATTGGGATGCTAAGAAAAGAGGGAAAGAAATGGCTTTTAATAGATCCCATGAGCCAGCACATGTTGGCTCACTTTCATGGCTTCTCTCCATGGGGGTCTCTGCATAGTCACAGTTGTGCTTGAGCCACAGACTAAAGGAACAGGAAATACCATTGTGTCAGATACAGACAGGTGGGTTTTCTTGCCATGAGCACTGTCCACTGGCTCACAGATTATTCCCTGCTGTCACAGCTGCATGAAGCACGAGGCTGCCTGGGGCACCCCTGTGTGCACAGGGGATCCCTCCTGCTCAGTGTGTCTTCCACACACAGGATACTCCACCAGAAAGGAAACAACTGCACAGATGTTCTGCTGCAAGTTTGTGATCTCAGATGATCCTTGATCCTGAAAGCTCCTCAAGTGCTGGAAATCCAATAAAAAAATAGAAATCCAGGATTACTATGAAGCCACCTCCTAAAGGACATCAAGTTAGCATTTCAAGTCTTCATGGGCAGCCTTTCCATTCAGCCTTGAAAAGGGAAAAGGACTGGGATTAGCAGTCCAGTGAAGTCTGATTTGAATCACAGGAAGAAACAAAGCAAATTAGCAGCAGAGCACAGAGCACCCTTCCCCTGATGCACTTCCCTGGGACCTGCACCCATTGCACTGTTTAAGCATGAGCCCCTTGGAGGAGAAAAGGTGTCCAGGCTGTGGACACATTCTCTATTTTGAACCACCCAGCAGTAGTGCTGCTTGTGTAAAAGTTCTCCAACTTCTTTGCAATTTGATTGAAATAAAATTGCAGAGACCTCGTTATTTAATTTGTTTACTAATCTAGTTCCTTGTGGCTGAAACGAGTAAGGGAACATGCAATGAGAGAAGTGTGACAAGTACAAGAGGAAGAGATTTCTCTCATTGAGCACAGCTGCTGGCAGAGGGGACATATGTCTGCACCATTAATCTCTATTGGGATTGTCAGTGGGGTGCTGTGGGGAGGAAGCAGTTCACTCTGAAAGCCAGCAGATTATCAAGTGTGGCTTCCAGAACTACACAAGCCATAGTTTTTAACCTGAAATGCTCTCAGGGAGCGTATTTACCCCTCCTTCTGAAGAAGAGAACACAAAATAATTTGGGGACTTATGGTTGAACTGGGGACAAGCTTTCAAGACAGTCTTAACTTCATGGAGCCTCGGATTTTGGCCCTGGAGGGCCATCTGCCCTCCAGGAACTGGATTTAAAGTAGGTTTCAGCACATATAAAACACTGCCCCCCCTGCCTCAACCCTGCTGGTGTCAACTGCAGGAGGGACGATCCTGCCTGTGCCATGGCACGTAGCATTGACGTGGCTGTCCCGGCCCAGCCTGCCAGCTCACAAGGAGAGCTGAGTTTGTGGTGAAGATGGGCATCTGCTGACTCTCTGCACGAGTGCTGGAGCCGGGCCCTGGGGGATCCGCCAGTGCCTTCCTCTGCAGTTGCTCTTCTGAGAATGAAACGAAGCTGTTGGAGCTATCAGCCTAGTTCCTTTCATGAGCAATAAATTCTCAGTGAAAGCAGCAGAAACAAGGCTCTTCTAAATCTGTTCTACTTTTCAATCTAAAAAAAAATGGAGAAAGAGAAAGAGGAAGGGTTAGCTTAAGAAGAATTTCTTCTGGACCTTCTCTGCAACAGTAGGGAAATGCTCTGAAATCATGCTTCCTAGAGATGCAGAGCTTGGAGCCGACAGAAAGGTTATGGACCCCAAAGAATAGCCAATTATACAATCAAACGAGATGTTAATGGCAGTCATTCACGTTGCTTTTAGCTGGAAGATCCTCACAGTACAAGACCTTCAGGGATTTGCCTTAAATCACCCTCCTTGCCTCTGTACGGGAGAGGAGGCTGAAGTACTGAATTCATGCTGGAGCCGTACACAGCTGGGTTGCGGGGTTTTCTTACAAACAGTAAATCGGTTGCTCCGGATCTGGAGCAGAGCACAGGTTTCTTGAAGCCCAGATCACGACATAACTCACAGTTTCTCCCCCATCTGATGTGAGTGCAGAAGCCCAGCTGCAATCCCGCAGTGCTGTGCCCCGGCCACTGCTGTTCCGAGGGAACAATGGGGTTTTACACCATCAGGCACATGAATCCAGCCATGCTGCTTTGAGACCAGGCAGCCTGTGCCCCCAGTACTGCCTGTTGCTCTGTGAACTTATTGCCTTAATTAGGACTTGTTCAGAGATCTCTGGCTTGCCTTTCGTTGCTGGTGGAGACATGCCGTGAGCTAGGGCTTTTTTTGGGGTTGAGTTTTTCCCCTCTCTCGTTCCAGCAAAATTACAACAATGCCTGTTTCATGTTGTTCCATGGGGCTTCCCTTTGTAAAGAAAACTCATCAGCTTTGCTAATATAATCACTCAGTGATGCCATGTCAAAATGTGATTAAATGAATAACCACAGTCTTTTCAACACATCTCTCTGTGCAAACAGATGTTTAGAAAGAATGCAATATGTTGCAGGGGGAAAAAAAGTCAGCAAGCAATAATGTCTAAGCAGTTGGGGCCTGGAGTGTCATGCTATGGGTATGGCCACTGGAGCTGATGGGGATAAATGGAGGTAAAATTTCTTCCTGAAAACTCCAAGTTGTCAGCATCATTAACTCTCAGACCATGACTAATTTCCATCTCACTGCCACCTCCCCACCCCTCCTACAGTAGTGACGTCCCTTTCAGTGTATGGGTTATTTTATGGGTTTTCCAGCGAAGGCACTGATTGTTAGCAATGTCCAGGAGAAGCTTGTCAGAGGTGAACTATTTTATTGCAGTCCTGATTCATGCTCCTCTTAGGAGAAATCCACAGAACCACAGCTGGAAATCATGGACCTGTAGTTGCTGTAGAAGCACCAGGCTTCAGAGCTTCTGAGGACCCTCAGTGCTGGTGGCAGAATAGCCACCATGATCCACTCCATAGGAAGGACTGGAGTATTTCATACAGGAATTTCACCTTTGGGGTATAAAGGATTTAAGTCACAAGCCCAACAGAAAAAAAAAAAAAGGAGGAAATTAACTATAATTCTGTGGCCTTGGTGTTGGAAGTATATGAGCATTTCAGAATGTTTGTAGAATATTTCTCCTCTTAGTACTCATTACTGTTAATTGTCCATTTTACAGGGGACAGTTAAAGTACAACTAGCACATTTTAGTGTTTCTTCCTACCCTAATTTTAGATGTCTACAAGAGACACATGAAGTCCAAGATATCAGAGGTATCCAAGACACTACCTCTCCAAACTTGTTTGCAGGGAGTGGAGAGAAGTCACTCTTAGAAGGTGATTCCCTTGTCCAACCATAGGTGTTTAACCATTTCCCTGGGCATTCCCTCATTGGCCCTGTCACAATTTTTACATCTTGTTAATTGCATCTTGCTGTTCAAGGAGCTGGTATGTGCTAAATGAGATGTGGGACTCCTCTGCTATAGCACTTGCTGCTCCTAGTCTAAAAACAAATGGACACTGTGTTAAGGACATAAGTAGCCTTTGGGATGCCTGACATTCTAGACATATAAAATAATGGTGAGGATGATTACTGGTGAACCCAAGGAAAGAAAGAAAGTTACGACAAAAGTTTGTTTATTCCCAGCTGAGCTCCCACAGGGTTGAAGTATCACACCCATGAATCCCTGGTGTGTTCGCTTGTCTCTACGTTAGTGTAGAAAAAAGATAAGGTGGTGTCAATATTTCCATTATGCTGCTTCATTGCAGTTTTGAAAGTCAGCCATAAATAAAAGCACCCTGGAAGATATTTTGGCAGATGGCATCCTGACTTGAGTGTGACTCTGGTAGATTTTGATTTCCATTTATATTTTCTGACATTTTTTTCTTAAAAAGAAAAGAAGAAAATTGCTTCAGATAAACACAAGACCCAAAACACTATGACACAAAAGCATTACTATGGGCTACAAGACCTCTTAGCAGGGGAGAAAAATAATGATGTGCAAATATCTGAAGATCATCCAAGAAGAAAGATCAGTCATTCAGGGAGGTCCAGGGTGGAGGGGTCTAATGCAAGACATAGAGAATTAAGAGCAGTGGGTTGAGACTTAGCAAAGGAAAAATTAGCTTGAGGAAAACTTTCCTAAAAGTGGACTAGTCTCCCAAGGCAGGAGATGGAAACCTGATTGTTTGAGTCACACAGCCCTGGGCTGGCCCTGTGTCTGAAGGACTGTTGTGGTGAACTGTTCTACATGGGCAGGGACAAGCCTGTGTACCTTGGAGATTTCTGTTCCCCACTTGGATGACTCACTTCAAAGTGCAGGATGAATTTTAAGCTGATGGGTTAAACTGAGCAATGCTGGCCAGGATACACGTCTCTGCTAGGAGGGGAAGACTTCATTGCTTAGATAGTGCTAAAGTTTCACCTGCTCCAAAAGCATACCAGAAATCATCAGTTAAGCCATCTTTAGCCATCAGCACAAAAGAAGCATAGAAAACATTATCTTCCCTTCTTACAATCCTGGCAGCTGATGAATGTTTATGGTGTAGAAGAGTTTGTTTGTTTGAAGACATAAAATACACAGGAATGGAGAGGAGAGAGTTCAGTGCCTGGGAAGACTGGGGGTGCTACTTTTGACAGTCCTATATAGCACTGAAAGCATTTCAAAAAGCTTCTCTGTTCAGGAAACTGAGTCACCCTATAGCCCTCCCTTTCTCTCTCCTTGTAGCTGCCTTATGTGTTGTTCAAGAGAATCATCTTCTTCAGCTCAGGTGAATTCTATCTTCTCATTGACTCTTAAATTGGTAGCTCACAGAGCTGCTCTTTTCTATTTAATCCAAGCCTGATTCTGTTTCTGGCCTGAGACATTTTCTAGGTGCAAAGAGTCTCCTTTTTTTTGAAGGCTCTGCTGTAACTCAGCCAGTATGAAAATGGATCCCAGTGCAGGACCTGCACTTCCACCTTTCCTTTTCATTAACAGCTTTCTGGAGGGCATCTCTCCAGCTGCTGCCTTCCTCCTCTGCTGCTGCTAAGCGATGGAAACAATTGCTCATGCTTGCACTGAGTGGACACTCTTATTAATTCCAGCTCTAAACACAGAAATTGCACATTCTTTAGGAAAATGGGACTGATTCTGATTACACATCTCAGTTACCCTTCCATGACACTTTGGGGTCTGAATGAGATCAGTGTCCACATACACTGGCACATGCTCTGCTTTGCTCCAGGGCTTAGGACCCTGCTATGGCACTGAACACTTTCTTAGGCCAGTGGGCATCTCTGGAGAACCTGACATAGGTAGGGAAGGCAGGTGAGTCAGGGCAGAGCTGGAAGGCTGGGATCTCAAACACCCTATCCTTGAACAGAAACCAGAGTGGAAATTTGGGGTGTTCCACATGGAGGACTGAGTTCAAGGGTGACATGGCCCAGAGAGGTTTATCCAGACCTTCTCTGAAATCCAACACAAACTTGGCCTGTTTGTTTCCATGAGGAGAGCATCTGCACGCCTTTTTGCAAATCTCCCAGCAACAATGATATAAATAAACCCCTGGGCTACAGGGCTGTCCTGACAACTTGTCCTGCCCTTTCTTACAAGGGGAGTTTATTCCATGAAAGACTACAATCTACATGAAATTTTTGTGTGTCCTTTTTTTTCCTTCTTTTTTTTTTAATCTTGGAAAGGAATCAGGAAAAGCTTTACCAAGGTAATGATTAATGCAAGGAATCACATCCTCACATATTGAATAAATAAATATAAGCTAATATAAGTAGAAAAAACTCTTGGAATTTGTCAGTCCGTGGTCTTATTATCTTGAGCTCCAAAGTCAAAATTGCAGACTATGGTTTACAGATGCTTTTCCCCTCTTTCCCTCTCCTCCTCCTCCTCTTCCTTTTCCTTTTTTTGCTTGCTTCCCCCCCCGCAAAAGGCAGCTCAAAGGAGCTTGTGGCTCCCTTGCTAGGAATTGCTCCTCTGACAGAAACTTTGCTTCCCTTTTCAAATGAGTTTGGCAAATGTTAGTGAAAAGGTTGCTAGTAAATATTCTTTGAAAACATTTATAGGTTTCTGAGGGTGCGTGAAAATTGTTCAGGCTGTAGTTCACAGAACTTCCACCCCACCAGAGACCTGCGAAATTCTTCACTATGTTTTTTTGTCCCAAGTACTCCTCTGTTCACAGGATGCTTGAAAAGTCCTACACACAAAAAGAGAAAGGAAAAAGGAGGGCAAAAATAATCTAAAAGCGATGCATGTTTTTATCCCTTTTTAAATCTGGTGATTTGAGCTTAGAGACTTAGCAGTCTTCTAGATATTTAGGTCCTTAGCTCTTAGGGTCAAGGAGATGAGGAGGTTTTGTTTGGGATCCTTGATAAATGGTTTCAAGGAGACCTTTCTACATTATATACTTTATTTGTTTTGTTTTTTTTTTTTTTTTTATTTGTAGCCCCAAATCAGACCCTTAATTTGTTTGAAGTATCTTTTCTCTAATTTTCAAATGGCACCAATCATTCTTGGGTGAATTTGGGACTACTCAGAGTCTTCACTGAGACTTAAATCTGAAGAAACAGGGGATAAGTGGGGGTATTTTCAGTCCATAGCTGTTCTCTGGGTCAGGCCTTCAGATTTGGATCAGTGCTGTAGAAGCAGAAGTCTCTGTGGCAACCATCAGTAGTGAAAAACATTCATTTTCAATTCCCAGTTCTATAGTCTTTCTCCTTTACTCCATTGGCACTAGGAAGGGAGAAGCTGGTGAACCTGTTCCTGCTGTAGGAATTCACGAGGCTGAATTTGTGTGGCAAAATCTGTGTTTTTCATTATCAGAAGATTTTCCTCTGGATAATATTCATTCTCCAGAATTACTCATTAAAGAACTAAAAACAATTCCCACAAACAATTGATTGTTCAGCAAAGAAATATTAACCAAAAGCTCTTCTATATCAGATGTTTTCATTGCATTTCTCTCCCTTCTTTGCTCCTTTGTGAGTTGCACTTTGGTAAGAAAGACCTTTGGTTGTCAGTCCCTCCAGGATCTCACATGAAATGAGCATGATAGGTGTCAGCTCCCTCCTCAGCTCCCTCCTTTCTGGGCCAATTGTCAGGGTCACAGAAAACTCCCAGGGCACTTGGCAATCTCCTATTAGAGATCTCATCTGGGAAGACATAAAAACCACTGGCAAATGCTGAAAAAAAAAAAAAAAAAAAAAAATATTGAGCCCGTTTCAAGGTTCCAAGGGGAAGCAAAACAAAAAAAAAGCCCAGTGCTAATTCCCAATGTTTCTGCTGACTCAGCATCCAGACAACTGGAAATTTCTCCTTGACTTGGAGCAATGTGTCCAAACATAAAGCCTGGACCTGGCCACACTTCGGTGTTTAAAAAAGTTTGTAACCAGACCTCCACTCTACAGCTGGCCCCAAGCCAGTACTCACAAAGTGGAATGAAACCTCTCTTTGATTATTTAATACAGCCCAGAAACTAGAGCAGAGCTGATCACAGCCATGGATTTGGGTGGGAATATTGGGGGACAACAAGTACACCCCACACTGGGCAATAATGCCAAGGGGCAATGAATAACATTGCAGGGTCATAATTATCCCCATTCAGGGAAAACCCAAGGTTCTGCTTCAGACAGGGACTCATCTTGCTGTTCTTCACAAATCAATCAGGGTGTCCAAACAAGATGCAAGTCTCCCCAGGTTCTGGTGTGAGTGCTGTGGATTCAGCAGAACTGTGCTCAGACATCGAGCTCCAGGAGATTTCCATGTCAGTAGTTTTGCTAATTCAGTCCTTTTTCTATACTTCCCTCACAGCCCTCTCCCATAAGTACTTCATCTCCTGGAGTTGGCCACATAATCAATTTACCATCCCCAGGCTTGGCTGACTTTGATAAAGAGGATTTAGGGGGTTAATTTGAGCCCTCATATTTCTGAGGGGACGCTATACTTAGGAAACTTTCTGCAGTGCGCTTCAGCAAGGATTAGTTGTTCTACTTCCCATAAAACCTTATGTCTGCCAGCTTGCCTAGGATTAGAACTAAAATGGAGTGTGTAGATCCCATTGCCACAAATAGAGCTTCTGCACTAGGGCTGCTTTGCTTGGGATACGAGCCAAAGTTATAAATATTGAGGGCCTGATTTTTCAGTCCATCACAGTTGCAGTATATATATATATATATCTGTGTCTCTGTGTGTGTGTGTGTGTATGTGTGTGTATATGTGTGTACATATATATACATACATAGATACGTGCTTATGTGTGTGACACTTCACACCCTTGGCCACTCTGAATGCACACAAGCAAACTTTTCATGCTGTCCTTCAAAACTTCATATGACAGGAAAGAGTCATACTACTATTAGTAATGTTTTGGAACACAAATCAAATTAGAATTTTTGTCCTCAGTGAGACAGGTTTGAAGTTTTTAACTCTCAAAGGATGCATGTCTCTGTGGTGGCTTTGTGTGACATTCAAAAGGAAATATCACCCAGAGACCTGCACCAAAAGGGAGGCTCTTCTATTTTATGGTTGCAAATGATACTTCTAACATGCATAACTGTGCTGTCTGCTTTCCCCAAGGGGCGGCTGTTCCTTGGGAATACAGAAGGAAAATGTTGGAGTCAGACTAGTCAGCTTGTTATGTGAAGCCTGTTGCCTCTTCCTCTGGCTTGTTTGTAGACCTTGATTAAATCTAGAAAGAAGCACGGCTGTTCCTGGTACTAACTGCCAACCTCCTCTTTAAATGAGCAAAATTAATTCTCCATGCTGGTTATGTTGCCACTCATGAAAGATGGTGAATGGGCTGTTTGCCAACAAAGGTCCACAGGCAGTGAAGGCTGCTGGTGCAAACACTCAGCAGCATGTCTTGAAGAAGTGAGGGAAACGAGCCATCAGGGCCTTGTGGTGCTGCTGGTCATGGGCTGACTGTGATCTGGATACCTCAGCTGGAAAATGGTCCTGAGGGACTCACTGTGGAAGGCAGGGAAGGGAGGACCAGCAGAGAGAAGTTCAAAATCTCCATTTCTGACACTCTCCAAGCCTGGTGCCTACTCCTAATGGTTGCAGGAGCTGCACAGACACGTGGGTGCTGTCGAGAAGCAGAACTGCAACCCCATCTCTCTGAATTCCTGCTGTCCTAAACAAGATTGTGATGAAAAAGCATCTTCACCCTCCTGCTTTTACAGGCTTGAAAGAAAGGAAATGGAGACAACACACGTGAAGGAGCACCCAAAGAGGAAACCTCAAAAGCTGCCCTAGTCACAGGCAGAGGCAGAAAATCCTCTCTTTGTCCAGTTCAATCTTGCCTTCTCTTGCAGACTACGGTAGTCCAAAAGCCCTGCTACTGCGGAATCCCTGGCATAGGTGGAAGTGCACTAAGATAATTTTTTCCTTTTATAAATGCATGGTGGTAACACCTAAAAATCCCAGCCCAATCTCAGAAGTCCCTATGAGGGTATCCTGTAGATAGGCTGAAGGAAAAACAGCTATGACACTACAAGTTTTTGAATTTGAGAGAATATCCCATGCATCTGTATTAAATCTGCCCACTTCTTGCTGTGTGGGTCATCCTCATGCCAAGTTTTTCTTGTAATTCAGGAGCAAAAAATATACTCCAGGCTTGGTGCCATGCAGTGAAAACACATGTCTCGTCTGTACATAATTGTACAGAAACTGGAGCCTTTTATTTTTCATGAGAACAGGCCCATGACAATCAAATCCTGTCTTCCTGAGACACTTATCTGGCATCTTGTCACATAGTTTCTGTGGATTTCATATGTCTGATTTAACTATCCCCAAACTCCTGCAAGGCTGGGAGATACTGTTGGCTTTCTGCACTGATGAATTCTTCCCAATATATATATTTATTAACCTCCTTCAAAAATACTTATTAATTTCAACTAACATCACTCATGTTGAATTTCTTAGGTTAAGAACTAAATCGGTCTGACATCTCAAAAATTATTCATGTTTCTGTTTTGAAACATTACATAGATGTATCTATATTTAACTTTTTAAAATAGAGATAATACTTTTCTCCCCACCTTTTTGAGCCATGAAAATTAAATAAAAAGGCTTTTTTTGGACCAGTTGGAGCATTTATGTTTGACGTCCCAATACAACAAACAGCTTTTTGTTGTTGATGCTTTACTGGAAATGTTTCAGATGAACCCCAGTCTACATATTTTTACTATATCTTGGCTTTTAAATCAAAACATTTTTTTCATCCTGTTATCACCTATTATATCAACTAAGCTTGTGGCGTAGGTGATTTAAATTCCTTACTGAAGGTCACACAGGGCACTGGTGACAGACAGCTGCACGGTGTTCCCCGAGTCCTGGGGAGCTGCAGAAAAGAGCATGAACTGGGACTTGCCTTCATTTCAAAGCTTTCTCCAAAGTTCTTTTCACTCTGCAAAGCAAGTGAAATTCATTTCAGAACTCACCCAATGAAACTGGACTGTCAGAATTGGTGCCAAGGATTTTTCACTTTCGAGATACTCTTTTTTTTTTCTTTTTTCTTTTCTGGGAAATTATCTTTCACACATGCTTTCTCCTCTCTCTTCCCTCCCCTATATATTCTCTGCTTCTGCTTTTTTTCAGTGTATATCTGGAAGATTTCTCATTTGGAAAGAATATGTTCTCTTCTGTTGGGAATGGGTAGTGGTCTGGCAAGCTCGGCCTTGCCATCTGCCCTGTCAGTGGAAACTCTTGAGCTCCCAACTTAAGCCATGGAGATGACCTTCAGCCACCCTCCCTTCATTCAGTGTGAGATTTGGGGGCTGTTACTGCACAGAAAGCAGACAGGCCTGGCTGCAGGTCTGTTAAGACTGGGTTCATGGTGGGGAAACCCATAGAAGTCAGGAACCCAAGTGCTCTCCACAAGCCCAAATTCCTTGCTGCGACTGGAGCCAGCACAGTTGCTGATGGCAACAGACCCTGCCTCCACATTGTCGCTGCTCTGCTCAGTGTCCTGAGCAGCCAACCCCCTGCTGAATTTTCCCACCCTGTGGAGGGAAATTAAATTCTTTGTCAGGGCTGGGAAATCCCCAGAATGGCCTTGAAGCATGTTCTGCAGAGCGCCGTTGACACTTTGCAGCGCGCTCCGTTCATGCCCGTGCGTGCACACGCACACCGTACTTTGCTGCTCAGCCCTGCCAGGGGACCATGAGAGTTCATTTCACAGTAACTCTCATACTGGTGGTTAAAAAATGGCTCTCACAGACCCTCTCAGGCTTCAGATCCTCCTTCTGGGCTAATGCCAGAATATACCTCCAAAAGCAGAGATACTAATTTCCTTGGCCAAAAACCTTCCCTCTGTGTCATCTTCCATCCAGTTTACTCATTGCAGTTCCCAGCTGGACATACCAAGTCAGCTGGGGGCACCAGAAACATAAATCACCTCCTCGCCCAGATATTTTAGGGAAGATTTGCTTGCTTTGGCCACAAAGTGGTGATTCCCAAGTGGTCTGCCCTCTTGACATATAATGGGCCATCCCCACCAGGTACTCCAAGGTTCTGGATGACAGAGGGATTTGGGAAAATTCACAGATGACCCTGGTTCCTCAGGAGTGTGGAGCTGGGTTGCAAAGTGACCTGATGCTGATCCCCTCAGCTAGGCTCCCTGGCTTTGCTTCCAGCTCTCAGGAAGGGCTGAAGGCTGCTTTGCTCCTCTGTCAAACACTGCATACGGCCATTGCACAGGTCTTGCTTGCAAGCCCTGCTGCCTCCCTCCCCATTCCTCTCCTGGCGGGACACCACGGAGGCTGGGCCATTGGAGTGAGCTGCAGGGCATAGCAGGGGACTGCACCACATCTGTGGCCACAACCAGGAAGGTGCCAGCACAAGAGGTGGGTGCTGACTGCGGTCAGTGCTGTTTGCCTGCTCAGTCTGTGAGCTGGTGTGAGGGAGCTGTCTGAGGAGCACTAAATCACCTGGCTGGGCTAACAAACAGGTGGGATCCATGTGGGTCTTCAAGTCACATGACAGTGCTCTGAGGTTTTCTACAGAAATTTGGGAACCAGGACCCTGTGCACCACTGGTTTTGACTGGCAAAATGCTCTGACAGTTTCAGTAAGAAGATCAGGCTTCACAAAATACCACTGCCCATAAATTCTGGCCTTCTCTAATTTCACACAAGCTTTCCCTGTACCAGTCATCTTGCAGAACTCCACTGGTTTTTTTCTGGTTGTGTGCCCTGAAAAAAGGATTTGGGGAGGCAGTTGTAAGTGGGGTTGACCTGAGGAGAGGCAGTGGAGTGGGGAGAGGGTTGGTGTTTTAGCAGGTACATGGGGTGAAGCTTCCCCAGGTGAAAGGCAGGCTGGGGAGCAATGCTGTATGCATCCTCAAGGCAAACAAAAGTGCTTTCCCAGCCGTGCTCACCTGGATGTTGCCTAAAGATCCAGTTGAGGCGAGAGCCAAAGTTTAATGAGAAGAGCACGCAGGCTGCCAGCTGGGTCAGGAACTGTTCCCATGGTCACACGGAGTTTACAGGACAAAGCAAGAGACACACATTTGCTGCAAATGTCTGAGAACAGGAAACAAGTTGAACTAGGAAGGAGAGGGGGGACAAAGAAATGGCAGGAAAGAGGCTTGGCTTCAGGTTGAGATACCACAACCTCCAAGAGAAAGGTGGTGAACTGAGCCTTGTGTTGTCCTGAACAGGTAGGGATCATGCTCCCCTCTCTGGGCTGGAGTTGGGAGAAAAGATGTGATGGTGCCTATGAGGCTCATGTTGGGGGTATTTAGGCTTCAAACTCTCTGTGAAGGCAGGTGGAAGCACTTGGTACCCTGCCCAAACCTGAAGGAGGCTCTCCATTACACACCAAGTGCTGGCATGAAATGCTGCTGTTGCTGTGCTGGGGATACAGGAGCTCGGGGTAGAGGGCAGTGTGTTGTTTTGTCCAAAGACATTCAGGAAGCAGACCTTCAATGAGGATTGCCTATTTTTCTGAGTGCCCCTCAACCCCCACCAGAAAGCCCCATTTCAACAGGAAGGTTGTGCTGTCCAGCCCTGGGCCTGCTCTGTCCTGATTCGTGTCACCCAAGATGCTTGTACTGATGCGTCTTCGTTTTCTCACTTCCCTCTGGAGTCCTGCCTTCCATGGGGATTTCTCCTGTGTCCACAGTGAAGTTTCAAGGACTCACTTGCCCTCTGGCCCAAAGGTTTGGACACCTGCCTGCAGTACTGAGAGGCGCTGGCTGGGATTTCCCCAGCAGCCCACAGCCGTCAGGTGCCCAGACTGCCCACAAGGGAGGAGTGCCCCAATTCCTCAGGCTCCCTTCAAATCCCCCGTGAAGGAGCCAAAGGCTGCCCAGACCAGGTGTTCTGCAGGTTCCAGAACCACCAAATCCAACTCCCTGTCGCCTGAGGGAATGCAGAAGCTCCTGCTGCTGCTGCTGGCAGCCAGCTGAAAACTGCTGATGTCCTCAGCCTGTCTGCAGATGTGCCTTCCCCTCACTCCCAGACCTTTCCAGACTGGTTGAGTTTGTCGGGTTTTGGTGTGGTTTATAAACATTATTTGGGAAAGTTTCTCACACCAACTTGCCCCTCAAGTTCCCATACAAAAAAAAAAAAAAAGAAAAAGAAGAATTCTGGCATCACACTTGCCAGAAAATTTTAGCTAAAGTAAAAGCCAGTAGCTGGTGATTTTTTTTTTTGAGTGGTTGTTTTAATTTAAAAAAGATAAATAAATTCAAAGGCACCAGTCCAGGCACTGGTTTTAATTTCTGGGAGGAGAAAAAAGCATCTGAAATCACTACCAGTGTTTTTTCTTTTCTGAGACTTGTAACTTAAAGTGACCGAAAATGATTGCATTTTTTGACAATGAGCAGCACAATAACCTCCAGGTGTTCAGAAAAAGAACCCTTCTGGACGATCCTCCAACTAAGATCCCTGCTTGCATCTGGGATTTTGGTGCTAAGAAATATCTAATGAGTAGATTACACCTGCTCCACACTGTCAGCCACTGCCATCTTGTTATTTTAATAGATGAGCTTTACATTGAAAGTAGGTAGAAATGAGTTCTGGACGAAGACACAGAAATTCTTTCTAGAGTCAATATTTGAGCTTTGCAGGAAAAGAGACTCATAAAGAAACTTTTTGGGTCCATCTCTAATATTAAACAGCAGAAACTGCTGACACAGAAGGAAGCATGTCAAAATTCTGCACCCCAAAATTTTGGCCCAGAATGTTTTCTTTTTCTGTTTAATTGTAATTTTTCTGTTTCACCATTTTAGAGTTGTTTGCAGCTGATACATCTCTGCCAGTAAGTGAGTGCAGACTGAGTCACTGTTTTATATAGATCTGTCCATAAAGTCATGGAACTGACTTGTGGAGTTTCTTGCCAAAGAGAAGAAAAGTTCAGGGAAGGGTAGGAGGAGCTGTCAGAGGAAAGGGCAGAGAACTCTACAATTTTCCTGACCCCTTTGCTGACACTTTGTGCTGACAACCTGATTTTTAGAAGATTGACTGGATGGTCGGTTGTATGGAGGTGCCGTGAGGACTGGTCCTGACAGGGCTGTAACAAATGGAGGTTTACAATGGCCACGCTGGGTGAAGTATCAGAATGAAAGCTTCAGTCAGTTTTGCCAGTTTGGGATAGAGAGGATTGGATTCTGTAGGTGTACAGCCAAGAGTCTGTCCTTTGCCTGCTTGCTGGACTCCAGCTCCAGATGCAGAAGAAACTGTGCCATGTCTAATGACAAGCAAGTATCTAGCTGCTCTTTAAATCAGGACTCTCAGAAACTGAGGGATTTCCTAGAATTTCTCAGCAAGGAATGAAACAGATGTATTTCCGGGCTTTGTAGCTCTGGCCACCTGCAACTCTTGGGCTTTGCCACTTGTTGGCTCACAGAGGAGGGGAGCCCGCTAAGGCACACAGCATTTCACCCAAGTTTGGCCCCAAAGTGGGAGATTTCCAGCTCCCACAGTAAAATTGAGGTCCATTTCAGAGGAAGGCTTGTTCAATTACAATACCGCATATGTTTGGCTGGCTGGGTTCAAGTCCATGGGGTAGAAAGCAAAGCAGAAATGCCAGTAATTCTGACTTTGCCAGAGATGCTTTGTGACCCCAAGAGTCTAAATCTACACCTGACCAGACAGTTTTGACAAGGACACATCTTTGTAGGAGTTGCAATGTTACAATACCTTCCAGACATATTTTCTCCTGAACTCTGCAAGGTGTGTTTATGTCATCAAGAGGAGTTCTAGCAGGCTGGTAGTGCATGGGGGCAGGACTCCCTCTTGCCCCTCTTTTCTGAATTTTTCTGTAAGTTTGGGTGAGGATGTTGTAGGAGGACTAAACTCAGAACATGATCTCTTCTGCTCTAGTAACACTGCTTCCAGTTTTTTGAAGACTGAAACAGTCTTTCAAATTTAATGCATTTGAGAAAAAGAGCAGTAGAGCTGTTGGGGAAATCTCCTGAAGATTGGGTCTCTGCTGGGACTCTAATCTAGGTAAAAGGGCTGCAGGCACAATTCAGTGAGCTGCAGAGTTTCTTTTCCTGAGCTGCCTGGCTGATTACACCTGTGAGGAGGCAGGGAGTGCTCCCTGCTGCCCAGCAATGCTGCTCCAGGGTTTCAAAGGCTATAGACCCTGCCATCTGCCCATCACTGGAAGGGTCTTATCCCAGCTGGAAGGTGGCACTCACCAACAGCCTTAGGTGGATCTCAGTATGTGACGTGTGCTCTGAGGACTGGGAAAGGTGTGGGCTTGCATGCTGCTGGCCCTCGATGGTTTTAAGGAGAATGCAGGTGGGGATGCACACAGCTGAGCTGCCCTGAAAGCCACAACCCTCAGTGACAGACCTGACACACGCCGTGGGTCTTTTCCTGTCCTCCCATGTCTCCCACTGCCGCTTGTTTGCAAAGTCCTTCACAAGACAAAGGAGGTGGAAATAGACCCAAAACTAAACGCATCTCCCTGTCCTGAAAAGAGAGGGAAACTTTGCTTTTGTGTTACCAAAGTAACCAAGAAAGCAACCTCCTGACACTGCCGTGTGAGTCCTTAGCCAGTTTTATAGCCTTTTGGCAAGGTCCTTCCAACCAAATGAAATTACCAGAGCCTGTGAGCAGGAGCCACTCTAATGAGGAAAACTCCTGCTTTCTGCAACTGCTAATGTAATAAGTGACAATTTTATGGCTAAATCAGAAGACAAAAAACAAGGGGAGAGAGGGAGAAGAAGAAAACCTCTCTATTTTAAAATGCAGCCAAAACCTGCAGGAATCTTCTGCTGCCAATTATTTTAACAGCTCCAACCTGTTTCCCCAGCAGAAGGAAAAAAATAAAAATACCCCCTCCAGCCCCTCCTTCCCTGTCCTTTGGGAAGAGAGGGGTTTGGATTAGCTCTTCAGAATGAAAACAAACACATTGAGGCTTTTATAGAGCCAAGCTGTTCCTGCGTCTTGAGAGCAGAGCGCGAAAAGATCTAACAGGTGCTGCATGATTTTATATGGCAGCGTCACGAGAGGTGCTGGTTCTCACTCGTGAAAGGAGGCTTTCTTTGCCCTTCGGCTGGTGCCCTCCTCTATCCCCAGAGCCAGTGGCTTTGGTTTAACAGCCTATGGCGGTTATTTAAGCTCCAGCCAGTGCCAGAAGTCTAAGCTTGTGTCTGTCACGTTCCTTCTCCCCTGCCAAATGTGGGCCTCAGGGTGAGGGACTCCCTTGATGGCTGGTGGGACTTCTGATCCACCCCATGCCTCACCATGAGTGCTCCTTGGGGAACATGGGTGTGCCAGGGTCAGGGCTGGAATATTAGCTTTCCCAAAAAACCCAGTCCTTTCAACCCCCCAAGCTCAGGTCCTGCAGCCCAGCCCTCCTCCAAGTTCTGGGAGTGAGCTGCTTTCCATCTTATTATACAGAGAGAGCCATGCATCTTGCAGTAGTAAACAGAACCCTGGGAAACCTTGGGACAACAGTTTTTCTCCACAGTAGATGGGGAAGATCCCAGATGGACAGGGACCAGCCAACAGCAAAGAGGAAAAGTTTTGAAAACCCAATGACATACAAATGTAAGCACTGACGACATTTCCAGAGAGTCCTCAAGTGAACCCTGCAGGCCTTGGCCCTGCCTTGTGATTTGCTAAGCAAGGAGCTGCAGCAGCCTCTGCATCCTTTGGAGGGGAGATGTGGCGTGTGATCACCTCCCCGTGACAGACAGCTACCAGGCAGAGGTGACGCAATGGGGACGGAGGAGTTCACATCATGACTGTTTTAGAGGGTCTGCCGGGATAAACGCTTAAACCAAGCCGCAGTTGGGACTGACCTTTTATTGTCTTGCTGCTCTCGCCATAAAAATAACCTCCAAATTAGCCCCAGCTGTTACCAGGTTTCATCATTAAAATTTTGTTTGGTATTTTGGAGGAAGGAAATCAGCCACTTAAAGAACAATATTGCATATTTTTTTCTCTTTTCCCCCTCTCCTTCACCCCCCACCCCCACATACACCATGATGTCTAGACCTGGTTTTTTCCATTGGAGCAGTGAACTACTGTCAGATAAGACAGCAGACACCATTCCACAAACTTTTTAATTTCTTTTAGGAAACGTTCCCATCCCCCTTGCCACGCATTTGCATGCACACAAGAAGAGGAACAAATGTACTGAGGAAAAATTCGAGCTATAAACAGACCTTCAAAGTTTTAGCTGCGTTTTTACTTGTCTGGAAATGTGGCAATACCACGCAAGGCAGGCTGTTGCTGCACAGATCCACTAGGCAGATTAATGGGGAGCAGATCATCATCTGCATCATGTGCAAGCCACTCTGCTATGCACCCAGATGGATATGGAAAGCCTTTAGCACCTGGCTTTCCAGCAGCCCCAGTCTCCACTTTGGCCACACCATCTCAGGATGTACTCAGGAGGATAGAAAATCTGTCAGCAAAGACAGGAACATGCTTCTCTGATTAGGCTGGAAATCTGCCATGTTCAGCTTTTCCCTTGTGCCTTTTGACACCAGGAAGGGAAGATGGGGAGGCATGCCCTATCTACTGCTGCAACTTTGTCCCCTGCCAAAAAAGAGGGCATTTTGAGGACTGTTTTGAGGATTTCAAGAGGAAACAGGAGGTGCTATGGCCTGATAGGGACACCCAAGCCTGAGTGCAACTCTGCTGGAGATATCATGCCACTGCCCCAAGGAGTCTCACCCCTCCTGACAAAGGGAAGCTGTGTTAGATAGTTGCTCCTCTAATCTGTCTTGGCATGCCAGAAATAAGCTGTTTTACTTGCTATGCTCCACAGTAAAACTAATTTCTGGACAGAAAAGCTTTAAAAGTGAGTAGGAAAGGAGCAAGCTGAACCCATGTTTTCCACAACGCAGATTGGTATTCTGCAGTCCAGGAGAAAGGTGGGGAATTCAGTGAGAGGCAGGAGCTGGTGAGGGCATTCACTGTCGCTTGACAGTGTTTAAAACTTCCCAGCTTCATTCCACATTGCAGCGAAACCTCGCTTCTGAAACCTCAGCACTTCTTTGTGAAATGACATTCTTGGTCTGCAGCCAGCCCAGAAAGACAGTCTCTGAGGTTATCAGTTCAGCTTCAGCCCAGGAATAATCAGGGAAAGGATAAAAAAACAAAACACATTACTGCTTGACAGCTGTATTTGACTCTGTGTAGAACTGGTTGATGAGCTAAGGCAAACTGGAGTAAAGTGAAGTGTTTTTCTGGTTGTTTCTTTTAAATTCCCAACTGATAATAGTTGGCAGAATTCAAAGCCTGAGAAGAGCTCAAAAGAACTGTATCACCCCAGAAAAATCCATTTGAAAGACACATCTATCCCCCAAAGTACAAGCCACATGCCACCCCCAAAAAACCCCATCGGTCTTGAATGGAAATATCTGGCTGTTAATGTAGTAGGCAAAGAAAGAATTTTTTAGAGGGCTACGAGAGGCATTTGGGTCACTGAAGTTTGATTCCCTGCTATTCATTACTGCATATCATCACTTTCACAGCTGGATGTTAGTTGCAGTAGCCATAGATTCTCAAATATCACAGCAATCCTCCCATGGGAGTACCAAGACAGCAAAACCCGGAGGAAGGCCATGTTTATTTGGGGTGTTTTGCTAGACCTACACACAGCTATTTGGAGGGAGTTTAGAGTTTTTCCTAACTTTCCGGTTTCAACTTGAGTACCTCCTAGTCCTAATTCGAATCAAGGTTCTTTAAAGTGTAAAAAAGGAAGACATGTTTCACTTTTTGTCCTCCCTTTTCTCTGAGTTTCGTGTGAGAACAGCCATCTCTACCAAGACACTCTTTCAGCAATATGACCCATAGTGTCCGTGTAAAAGGAGAGCTTAAAATCAGGTCACATATGAGGTGGCATTTCCCCATTACATCCTCTCAGCAATCACTTGTTTAGGAACCTTTTAAGCTGGAGGCTGGATTTAGGCTGCTATATTATTTACCAATGGAAGAATTCTTCTTGTGAAAAATATCTGGGTTTTAATCCACTTCTGCCTTTGATTTCTAAAGTAACCTGTGGCTATGAGTCCCATATAATTAATTTTAAATATGTGTTTCCAGAAATCCAGAAGTTTGGGGGAAAAAAAGTTAAAAATAACTTTCTTTGGTGGTGTCCAGTTCTTATAAACAATCAAGTATTTGCACCTCCAGTGGTCTTACTTATGCCCTAATCAGCAGGAGCTTAGATGAGCCCAAGCTGTGGACTGGGATCCAGAAAGAGAATTAATGTTCAGTTCGAGGATCCAAGATTTAGCAATTTTTTTATATCCCATAAAGAGCAGAAGCAGCTACAAAATTGAGCTTCAGATTCAAACTTGCAAATTTTCTGAGACCTATACAACTGGGATTTGAGTAGATCTCAAAGCCCACTTCAGGTTTTCAATGCTGCTTTTCTCCCATTCTGTTCCTACCTGCTTCTGTAACTTTTGCACTTGAGCACAGTATAATAACTAATATAGTAGTAGGAAGAGAATGGTTTATAAACCCATAGACATTTTTACTTTTCCCTGAAAAAGAAAAAAAAAAATAGAAGGCAGTCACCTGCTGAACTCCAAAGCAACTTTTTGTGAAATGAGTCAGAATTCTCCAAGCCTTAGGTGGCTGCTAGATCTACAGGAAGATCGGGGGGAACTGAGGAAGGTAGTATTTGGTTGCTTTAAATTCACCATGAGAATGATTTTTTTTTAGACTATCCTTTTCCTTCTTCTGTTGATGTTCCCTGATCCTGATATATAGTCTATGCCACTGAGCCTGATGAAAATAGGTCAATAGGTTGCAACTCTGGAAAACATCTATGCTCCAAACTGTCACCTTTTGCATTTTTCACTGGTTTTTTTTCAACCTTTTCTGGCATCTGGGTGGGATGTGAGTGAGCCTTGGAGAAGACAGCAGCCCCATCCAACAGTTCACGTCAGACAGCTTGAAGGGACAAGCTGATATTGAAAATCCACATATGGAAGACCTTAATGTGTGGAGATTTATGGAGTTGCCTCTGAAACAAACTAAGAAGTACATCCTTCTCACCCACCTCCTCTTTTCAGCATTTTTCTTCTCGCATGGTCTGAAGGACTGATCCAGCCAGGAGACAAGATCTTGGGAGGCAAAATAATTGGGAGACACTCAGCCCCTGCAGCACTCTCAGCACTTGGCAGGATATATTCACTGCCTCTTCCTAAATCTGGGAACGATCCGTTTCATGGGGCAACTTTGTGACACTTTTTGCTTCCATGGGAAATGCTTCACTTGCTTTTTTCTCACCTATGCCTCCAATGAAAACAAAAACAATTAATAAAGTGTAATTAATGAAAGACAGAGAAGTATGAGACAGATGTAGAAAATGGCAGGAATTGAAGACTTTCAACATAAATCATGTTGAAACTTTCCTGACCTTCCAAGCCATATATTAAAACAGTCACACCTGCAGGAGCCTCAATGTATGCACAACTTACATCAGGAAGCTGGAGACTGGGGAGCATCAGTGATGGTGACACTGGGCAGACGTGGCCAGAAATCCACAGGGAAGCCTCATTCCTTGGAGGAGCAAGGCCATGGACCCAGAGAGGTGAGATGTTGTGGGCCAGGACCAGCAGCACATTGCCTTTATTGGCTGCAGGATCATCTTACCCAACAGGACCTGCACAAGCCACACCATGGGAATGTTTCCACACAGGAGCTGCTCAGATATGTATGTCCTGGTAAGAAAAAATTTCTCCTCCTCTCTTCTTCCCCAATATACACATCTTGATTAGATGGAGTTTAACTCCCATCTTTCATTTAGGTACCAGGGGTCATCCTCTCCAATTTCTCCAGTAGCTTCTTTCCTTTTAAAAAAAATACGTAGCAAGAAGGCAAAGCATTTGGTTTCTATCTTTTCAGGTCTCCAGCTGCAAAAAAAGGCACCTCAGCCTCTAACTTTCTCTTTTTCTTTATTTTTTTTAAGAGCACTGTTATGTAATACTTTTGCTTTTGATGTAGAGCAGCTCTAATTCTCTAAGGACTCTAATGTTGAAGGGGACGAGCAGGCATTTCAGTCGTAGTGTTTTGCATTTCTACTCTCATAGTCTTCTCTTATGTTTCGCTGTTCCTTTTGGGAGCTGGATTGTTGACTTTTTATTCATTCAAAATTAAACTTATTCAGGTTGAAATTGTCTCCTATGCTTACAAAAAGATAGAAGGGAAGCATTTACATCCTGCTATCAAAGAGAAAGACTGCTCATGTATGCATGTCGGAATGCTTTATAATCTGAGTATTTAGTATTTTTTCCTAAAATATGATGTTTTTGTCTTAGCCAACAACATCCCTGCCTCAAAGTTTTCCTCCTTCAGAAGCCTTGAATACTTTCAGCCTTGGCTGTTTTTACCCTTGCAGTCTGAACTGAACCCTTGCCACTGATTACCCATAGTGATTACGGTTAAATTTCAGCTGATTTACACCCCAGGATGTGCCACTGAATAATCCTGAGCTCTTTTCAAGTGCAGTCATCACCTCCATGTAGTACAAGTGGGATGTGAATCTTGCAGGCCCTTTGTAGATGTTTTTAGTTTGCAACAAAGAAATCTGGAACAAGTACAGGAAAACAAACTATGCTGAAGCACAATCTTACCTGTCAGGTTTAACTGTGCATAAATCTATAAACTTCTATTTTTTCTATGTGTCTATCTTCTTTCTCCATCCCCCACTAGGTTTGTGCTAGTCAGAATTAACCCCACCTGTCTGCAGGGGATGAATGAATTCCCAGCACACTCACTTGGCACTCCACACTTTCCACTTTAAAAGACCTTGAGACTTAGTGACAGAACAGCCAACAACACTATTAAAATATATAAAATATCTGTAAAACATCTCCCTCCTAGAAGTTAACCAGGTGAGTTCTCCTCATCTTACTCTATCTGAGGCCACATTGTGATACCATATTAACCTGGTAAAGTCAGTGTTTACATGCACTTGAAACTGAATTTCTGACCTGTCTGGGCTCAGGCATACTCTGAGATATATTTATCTATATTGACATCCTGGATTGGGTCTAATACTCAGGACAACTGGGAAATGTGTTTGCTCCTTAGTTTCAGGATTTTGGTGGTCACAGTGAGCCAGGTTGTCAGCACTTTGTGACATTTAATGCATTTTCTTGCACATTAACATCTTTGGGTGGGAAAATTATGGGCAGCTCCATATACCTGCTGCTGGAAGCGAGGCCCTTTCCAGGATGGGCCTTTGATTTTTCATTGATCCTGATGCTGTGAGCTCAGAATATGTGGTGGTGGCTGGGGAGGTCAAAGGAGGCTGAGGACACTGAGTGAGCAGTGGGATATTTGGATGAGTCTTGTGGGACTGCAGCCTCCTCTTTTCTTCCCCATCCCACCAAGGCAGTGATACTTCCCTAGTGTCACTTTTCCAATGGCTCCAGTTGCTGCAGGCACAAGGACAGAGGAGAGCTAATTCCGGGTGCTGAGGAATGAAAAGATAAATAAGCACTGGACAACAGTGCCTTTTTTAAGGGGAAACCTATAGGTGACAGAGAAACTTGAGTATGGCAAGAGATACTGGAATACACTGGTGTATCTCCTTTGATTTCTTTATATAACTTACACCAGGACAGGATCATGGCACAGACTTGGGGGAGAGGGAGGGAACAAGCAGGCGTGACTGAGTCCGTATCTGTGGCTGAGGGGCAGAAGTGGAACCCCAGGCTCTTGATCATGACAGCCCCCCGCTGCCTTCCCTTGAATTATTGCCTTGATTAGCATGATGCCTTGCCCCCGGCAGCCATGTGGCATTGAGTCTATGGAGGGAAATATACGAGTGTTGAGAATAATTGGTTCTTTGATATTAGATTGCGCAAAGGTCAAAGTTTACGGAGGAGAGCAAGACAGCTGAAAAGTCACATTCCCTGCAGGCGCTGTGGCACTGACCTCTTGTGCCTGCAAAAACTGGAAATCACAGATAATCTGCTGTGATGCCATGGCTTCTTGTGCTGGGGGACTGTGAGATCTCAGTGCAAACACTGTGGTTTCTCAGCTGACAACACTGGAGCTCTTTGTAGCACCAGGTCAGGTTGTGTACAGGGGTAGTTAGATAAGGTTTTCATGTTACGCGATCTGTCTTGTTGCATTATTCTAACAAATTAGACACTGCAAAGACACTCTACTGTCTGTCTGTCTGTCTGTCTATCTGTCTGCACCACCACGAGGACATTTCTCTCTTCCCCTGGACTCTAGCAGCTCAGATTTACTGGGTATCCATGAAGGATCTCACTGTTTATGTTTGTGGGCTCTGTGGAAACCCTGTGGTTTGGTGCCCCTTGTTCATATCTCCACCAGCCATGACAGAATTTCTTTAAAAGCTGAGGACCTTTTCAAACGGCTAACTCAAATCACCATGGAGCTTCATCAAAGATGAGACTATTTGCACCCATGATTTCTTTCTTTTTGTAGCACCTTCCATCCTCAGAAAGACTCAGGTTTTCAAGGTAGGGCCTCTTTTCTGGAAGGAGAAGTCACAGAAACAAAACAAGGAGATTTCAGATTCTTGCCCAGAAGACTCTGAATTTACATGAAAAGTGGGCAGCAGAGGTGAGCAGAATCCATCCAGAAGGAGGTGGTACAACATATAGCACCTGACCTAATGCAGCCAGTAGTTAATAACAAGTACCTGAGGTCCTTTCTATTCAGAGGACATTTTGGCAAAAGCCTTATTGCATGCTGTAGGCAGATTCTGCTTTAATTTGTCACATCTCAGGAATCTGCTCTTTTATACATTGGGTAGGTCATTCAGCTTCTTCGTGTGCTTGTCCCATTTGAGCTGTGGTGATGGTGAAGTAGAAGATGGATGGTGAAGATGCATTGCTTCTGCATCAAAATGACCAGTGGAATTCGTGTTCAGGCATTGCAATCCTACAAAGCAATGGCTGAAATGTAGCCAGGTTTCCTTGTGTGAGAGAGAACCTCTTCAGCACTTCTCCTCTTGTGCAGACTTGTTATGTCCCAAAGCTTCCATGCAATTATTGTAGACCTTTCCTTCACAGACAGGCTTAGAGATCATGGATTTGCAGCACTGTTTCACAATGCTTACCCATTGGCTCTGGGTCACTGGCCTCAAATTTAAGATGTTAACCTGCAGTGCCAGCCAGATAGGATCTCAAAGCAGAGAGGGAGATTGAGGAATGTTTTGACAATTCCTAACCTATCCCATCCTATCTAATCCTATCCTATGCTCATTCCTTTATCATGCTGTCTCCCACATGAATCAATGTTTAGGTATATCAGAGAACAGATAACATTCATGGCAAACTGGGTTAAAGCCAAGATCTCCAGTGAGAAAATGTCCTTATTTCCTTCACCCATTCTTTGAGTCTCCTCTTGCCCGTCTGGAATACTTATTCCATTTCATCTCTTCTTGAGGTGCTGCAGGTTGGTTTTTGCAGTGTTTTAACTGAAGCTGAAATTTTCCAAATAATTATATAGGGAAAAGACTGAGGTTTGAAAGGGAAACACTTTCACTGAAAGAGAAACCCTTGGCCTGGCAGCACCAAGCAACGGGGCTCAGGCTTTCACTCTGCTTCTCCCAGTCACCATGGGGTGTTCTGAGGAGGTATCGGGGTTACAGCTTCCTGGCAGCAGTTATTTCTCCAGAAAAATAAAAGAATCTGCAGAGGAAAGCAAAGGCATGCTGGCTGTTTGGCTGCTTCCTCGGTGCCATATAGCATCCCCAGGGATGTTGCCTTGCAAGGTTTGCTTCCCAAGGCCATAAGTTGGTTGATGGCTGAATGAGAGCCCTGGCCATGAAGCGCCATTTCCTCCTGCTGCAGTGATCTCTGTTCAGGTCTGCTGGCCACTGGCGTGTTACAGTAAAGACTGTGCAAAACTTCTCCCAGTGTAGTGTGAAATTTGCTCCAAAAGAGCAGAAACATCTGGTTAGTACCAGGAAGTGGTTGCTGGCTGGGTTTGGCAACAAGGGACCATGTAGTTAATACACTCTTACCTCATCAGTAGGTGTCACTGCAGCAAAAGACAGGGTCCGGTGGAAAGTTTCAGAGGGAAATAGAGAGGGGTACTTCAGCCAACCAACCAGATGCAGTCAGTTCAGTGCTTCCTGACTGCAGCCAGAGAACGGCTATGGATCTGGGTTTGTGAATTGCTTGTAATAAGGCAATAGGAAATGAGAGATTAAGGAAATGAGTCATTAAGTGATTACAAAGACATGTGGAGCACACACAGTTGTGGCCGCCAGTAACAGAGCGTTGAGCAACCGTAAATTTCTTCTACGGGGGTTTTGGGAATGTTCCTGCTGAACTTGTGTGCAGTAGTGAGTTACGGTTTGGTGCGTGGAGCTGAAATGAACCAGTAGCAAGTTTCAGTCACTCTTAGCACAAAACCCACAAAAGAGATTTCTAAGGCTCAAAAATCACCCTTTTGATGCCAGGCCTAGTGACTTGTCCCAGGAGACATTTTTCAACAGGTAAGTAACAGCCACCCTCTGACACAGTAGGATTTAGGTTTGGACTTTAGTATGAATGCAGGAGTTTTAACCAAGGCTCAGTTTGAACCTCTTTGCTGGGGTCAAATTCTGAAAGCTGACAATGCAGCCCTATGATAGAAACAACTTCTGACTCAGTTTCCACATCACTGTCAACAGAGCCACCAGCAGCTGCTCTTCCTCTGTCAAGTTGTTTCTCTGATGTGCTGGGAATGGCTTTCAGCAATGCTGTCACACATGGAAGTGTGGATAACCAGGTCTTGGGTCTGCAGAAAGTGGGGTGCAGAGGGCAGCAGTGAGGCTGTGCTTGTTTGGCAGGTGCACAGAAATCATAAAAATGGTCACTCCATGTGGTTTGGCAGCTGAACGCCCAAGTTTTTAATCCTGTTTTCTGGGAAGCACAGTCAAGAAAAAAAGACCTGAAATACAGAGCAGGTCAGCCCTGCTGCCTGCTATCAAACCCAGACTCTCCTGCTCTGCACAACCTTCTTGCAGGTTCTTGCTCCAAAATATGTTATGCAGCAGGTTCAATAATCAGTCAAATACTATGGAAGGAGAAAATGAGGCAGTCAGATATCTTTGATGGTATCCTAATGGATTTACTAAAGACATACATAAAGCCCTGGTGCCCAAGATACAGAAGAAAATTAAACAGTATGAGATAGGTTCTCTGAGTCCTTTCTGAGAATTTTCTTCACAGCATTTTGCCTCCAGAGCGTTAGTTTTGTACCAGCAGCTCTGCAAGTGCTAGCTTTCAAACTGTCTCAATGCTCTGTGTCTTGTTTACCACTGGTTCCTTCTCCAAAATATCTAATTCCCCAACCTACTCTTTAGACAGGAACACAGCTATAGATGCAGGGAGGAAAAGGTACATTTGGTCCCTCCTCTACCTGGTAACAGACTGACGTGGAATGAGGCCTCTCAAAACAGGTATCCTGGTTTAAAAACCCCAAAAGCCAAGTTTTCACTCCCTTTCTCTTAGCTTTATTTTATATTTACATTTAGTCTCCTCAGATCTTTGCTGGTTTTCCAAGCAAGCAGTATTTTGGGTGTATACTACTTTGCTTCACCCAGAAGTTAATCACAGCTGAGCAAAGGGTGGCTGCAAGGCTTATAGTCACAGCTGAGTTTCACCCACTCCCCAGACCAACCACTCAGCTCTGCACAGAGAGTGCAAACAAAAATCATGTCCTTATTGGTTTTGCTCCCTCATTTTCTCTTCTCTCATGGAGCTAGCAGTCTCAGGAGGCTGAGACACTTCAGAAGTCTCTGCAGTGGGCTGACAGATGGGGTTGGATGGAGCAGAAACTCCACTGTTCATGCTGTTGTAGCAGGAGCAGAAGCACAAGCATTGGTGTGTACGTAAGAGGCTCCATATATGAGAGTTCCTGACCCTGTGACTTTAAATCTGACTAGATAAGAGAGCCAAAGAGTGGGAGGTGAAACAGAAGCCCAGAGAGCTGAAAAGATTTGTCATAGCAGATCTGGGACTGGTGCCCAAGCCTTCTAAGCACAGCTGGGTGATGATATTATGGTTATTATTAATAATAATAATAATAGTTAGTGTGCCAAAAGCTGGTGTTAGAGTAGGACTAAAAGAGATCACCAAACTGAGCAGAGTGTGGTGAATATTTTTTGGCCAAGGAACAGATCAGTGTTGACGTCTTTCAAAATCTCTCAGGTATTTTCAAAACAAATTTTACAATTAAAAACAGGCATTGCAGTTAAAAGCAAGGGGGAAAAAGTTTCTAATTATCTAAGTAACTAATAAGTGTAAAAGCCCTTCAGTTTCAGTCCAATAAAACATTTCATTTAGATCCAAAATCAACTTTTTCCTTTCATCCAAAACCTCAAAAGATTATCATGTTCGTTGAGCCTTTTCTTCCTCTCTGATTTTCCATTTTGGTGATCAGACCAAAATACGTAGCACTCACCAAGCTCCACTCATAAATCCTAAGAAAAAATGTGTCCCATGGACTACATTAAACTTTATTATGTAGACTTTTCAACAATGAAAATCTCTCTCCCAGGCATTTTAACTACATCACCACAGTAACTATCCTACCATGCTACAACTTCTACTACAATATTCCTTTGTTGCACAGATAACTGTGACCAAGCCCTTGCTAACGTAATTCATGAGAGGGAGCAGCATGATTGAAACAATACTCACGCTTCAGGGTTGACCTCTAAACCTGTCATAAGTCACAAGTGTCAAAATCAAGCAAGGTTATACAGAGGAGGTTATGAAATTTCATCACTTATACAGATGTTGGATTTTCTATGCCGTCATGACAGGCAACTTACTCAATTGTGTATGTTCTGATGAAAAGAACAAATTTACTTTATTTTGACTGCTTTTTATTTTTAGATGATTCTCACCTTTTCTATGGCAGCTTACTTTCTGTATTGTCTTTAGAAAAGTTTCGTTTGGTTTGTTAGTATTTCTCTGCGTGAGACAATGCATCAACACCTTTCATTCTAAGCAAATTCAGCCAAGAAGTGTATTGCAGAGATATTTGCTACCTGATGAAGTGTAGAGATGAGTGGAAGTGGCTGTTTCACAGCACAGTGTTTGCAAAAGCTCAGGGAAGGAAAAACAAAAGAAGTGTGCCTGCAGCTGAAAGTGAGAGCAGAAAATCCAAGCAGAAGCAAAGCAACTGATCTAACAAGAATGCCACCCAGACACTGGACATCTTGTCTTCTTGCAGAAAATGCCAAGTGATCTTAAATGATCAGGAGTAACTGGAGCTGTGGTTATGCCTGGTCAGAAAACCTTCCTCAGCCCTCCCCTTGGAACCTCCCACCTGCCATGGGGATACTTTCTGTTCTCATAAACACATCGAGATCCACAGGACGGCAGAACACCCTGTTCTGTTTGATGTTGTCTGAAAGAAAATAGTCCCCACTAATGACTAAGTCTCCTGTGTTGCTTCATCCTTGCTGTCCAAACACATGTTTGGCCTAGATCTGCAGAGACAAGAGGTAGGCATGAATTTCTGGATGTATCCAAACACAGGTTAGAAGAACACACCAACAGAGTTCTCTAACTCCTTGGATTTTCCTGGAGTCACTTAATTACTTCAAGGGTTTCTCAGAAATACCTGGAGTTTCCCAGACAGACTGGCCTTTGAGAAGCTGACTCCATCACAAGCCCATTAATTCCTCCCTGTATGAAGTCATGTTGTCCAGAGAGTGATAACATGCTGAAGAGAGAAACCTGTTCAGCAGAGCCTTGCCTTCAACTTACACACACAACAGTGTAATGCTGAAAGCCCTCAGAAAAACATGTGTACATTGAAGACAGGATTTTCTTTTTCCTGTTTCTTTTTCCTCCAGGGGAAACAAAATGAACTTTAATAAACTTGGGTGTCAGAGCACAGGAGAAAGCAATAATCCTAAAAACACAGCATCAGCAAGAGACGTATATATGGCTCAGGAAATCTAGGAGAGGATTCCAAAAGGAACCGGGGTCTGACAGTCCAGCACCGTAGCTCACTAAATATGATCCCAAATTCGTTGGTGACCAAGATGCCTACTAAGTTCTCCAACTGAGAGGGACACTATGGTATATATCAGGTGCATGGTCAGTTTTACAGGGCGTTGATCTTGAGGTGCCAGTAAGACCTCTGAAAATGGGCTATCCTCTGCAGGGCATACTGTTCCCATCAGGATGACATGGGGTCACACTGGGACAGCAGGGGAAGGGAGTCAGAACTCACCAGCCTAATTGGAATAAAGCACCACACAAAGCACTTGATTTCCTATCTCCTGGCTGTTTTTCTGGAACAAAATATTCATTAGACATGTAATAAGCTGAAATTTGAAGGCCTGTGTTGGTACAGACAGGAGGTGAAACCTGATATTCAGATGTCCTCTTCTGGCTTTACAAATCTGGATGATCTGTGGAAGATTTCTGTGCAGAAGGCTGACACCAACAAATGCCAGAACTATTCTATGCTCTACTCAAAGAAAGGCCACACAGTAGTCATTAGATGATGTGCTAGTCCTCATTCTTCACCCCTGGGACTGTGTACAGCACATGCCCCATCTCTGTCCTTATTGTTTGGGTCCACCCCTCTCTAGCTAAAACATTGGGAATTTTCTGAATTCAGTAGCATGGCCAATAATAATGACATTTCAAGAGAACCCTGAAACTGTAAATAAAATTAACAAACATGGTTGGGAATTGCAGCCTCTGAAGGAAGGCTTCAGTTGAAATACTTTTTTCACTTCCTTTTTTATTTCTGTTTCAAAGCTCTCCATGGTCATTCTGGTGATATTTAACCCTATCTGTACTGAACAGTAGTTATTGCTACTGATGGTTATGTTCCCTTGGATTCAAGAGGCAACATCTGAAATCAGGGGTCAATTATACATATGTGAAATAGCCCTTGGTTTGGAAAAACACCAAGATTATATCATGGGGCCCTCCAGGGACAACTCAACACAGCCCTCTAGGTGCCACCCATAACGCTGGGGAATGCCTACACTCCTCAGACAGAAACAGCCCCAGAAACACTCAATAAAGAGGGGACAGTGTGGGTAGGGAAAGCAAGGAAGAGAAGTAACTGCACCTCACCCTTACAATGGCTGCATCAAAAAAGGAGTTTGAAAGACACATTGAAGGGCATGTGGAATGTCCCTACCCAAAGACAAAATCGGATCAACCCAACAGAAATGCTAAAAATTACCTGGTAATGAAGATTCCATGCCCTATTTGCACAAATCTATCCCAAAGTTTCACTGCTCTTACTGCTTAGACCATTTTTCCCTTTTTCCAGTCTTTGGATAATCTATCATGGGCATGGAACAAGAGGTGATCCCACACCACTCTGTAACTCTCCTCCCAGCATTGGAAGACCTCTGCAAACCAAAGAAATTCCACAACATACAGAAATTTGCTTTGAACGTTACTAACTTTGGCACACCAAAAATAAAAGTAAGCAAGTAACCCCATCAGGGAAACAAGCAGCTGTGTTTAGAGGCATTCATGCAAGAGGAGACAGGGTGAGTGGCCAGGGGTGTGGAGGAACAAAGAAGCTTCTCTGGCCATTGCCAGTATTAATGAAAGACCAATCCTAGGAGTTTGCTCCAGCAGTTTTAGAAACAATAATAACAGTCCTCCCCCCTCCCAACATGCTAAATCTGATCCTTGCTAATGTGAATTAATACCAGGTTTCAGTGCAGCCACTGGGGTAATGTGATACTCTGGAGTGCTGTAATCCTAAACAGAGCATTAGGAGAGCAGCTCACACCACAGCTGTGGCTCCTTGCAGGTGTTTATTCCCCAAGCAGCCCCTTCAGCAGCAAGTTTCTGACTGCATGAGAGGCATGGGGGGAACTCTGTCATGGTCGGACAATAAGTTTCTCTGGAATAAATGTGCTGGTCCAGTGCTGGGGGTACCAGGAGGGCTGGGAAAGGGGAAGTCTGAAGTGCTCTGGTTCTCTGTTTACTATGCACAAAAGAAGAGAGAAGCAGGTGAATGAATGAAATAGATACCTCTGAGTGACCCCCTTCCCCTGGGGAGTGGGCACACAGTGCCTGTGCACACATGTGCTCTTTGTTCCTGTGAGTGCTGTTCCTGCTGCCCCTGTCCCTGCCCCACCACTTCCCCTTGTCCTCCCCCTGCAACCAGCCCTAGCTCACACATTGAATCCACAATCCCCACTATTCATTTCTCAGGGGCACCAAAGGGAAACAGAAGTCTCCCAAGCAAAGTTCTGCCTCCTTTGGGACTGCCCTGCTTTCCCTCCACCCATCCTTCAGCACCCTCCTCCCCCTAGCCTCTCACCGTGCCTGTCTGCAGCCACAAGTGGATATTGGGTTTCAGCAGGCCTCCAGCTGACCCGGTGGGTTCATCCTGTAAAAATACCGCCTGTGCTGTTCATCTCTCTGGTTACTCCTGCCTCCTAACAGGTGGGGCTGCCAGCTCCAAGGGGGAGTGCAGGATGGGAGAGCTGCCTTTTAGCTGCATGCCCTCCTCCTAGGGAAACAAAAAGCCCCGTTTGTTTACTCCCCCAGCTAAGTCCCCACGTTCTTGGGGTTTTCAGAAAAGAGCTTTGTGTAAGTCCATTTTTTTTTAAGTTCAAAACCACTGGAGTCAATGGAGGGACATGAACAGGACTTGCCCAGCTGAATTTCCAGCACAGCTTCTTTCTGTTTAGATGCAGGTCTCCATCAAATTCCCATCTGACTTATGTGATCCTCTCATCACTGTAGGAACAGGTCAGAAATTTAATTAGTCTCAACAAATTCAGTGCTTCCTGATTGTCTCTTGGGCCAAGAACTGCCCTTTCTAGCTGCTGGCTCTTGGGCTTTCAGTCTTGGTTCCTCTCAGAGAGTAGAGAAAGAGGATGGAAACAACTACAAAACATCAAAATATTCTGAGTTCCAGATACTTCTGCTTAACTCAGAGTAGTGGGCCATTTGCAACTTGGGTGTTTTTAAGATGTAGATCTTATCTCATTGGCTTGTTCCACTTCTGCAGTGATATCACCCAGGAAATACTGTTTGAAAGTGCAGAACTGTTTCCTCTTGCTCTTGACAGCAACTTTAGAGTTACATTGGAGGACAGATGAAGAAAAAACTAGATACGAAACTAGATAATTTGTTTTTAAGCCCTCTTCCCATACACCAAAGAAAAGGCTTTGAAAGAAAGTATACACAGAGGGAAAGTGAATGTTTGGGAGGGAGGTATTCACCTTCCTCAGCCTGCAAATCTCTAACCCACATCTAGAGATGGAAAGAGAATCTGTATAGCAGGGTATAGCCTGAGTTTTCTTTGTTGCCTCTCACATACTTCTATTTCCTAATGCATTGTTGCAGATGAGACTTACCCAGCATAGAAATGCTGGATTCTTAAAATGACCAGGTACTTGACTGGTGATTTCCTTACTCCCTAGTAGTGTGTGCTATATCTGATCTATGAGATTCAAGAGACCTTGGATGGAGACATTGAGAGGTGGATTTTTTTCTTACTTCCTTGCAAAGCTGTAATAAGGAAATTTTTAAGGGTGCTTCCACCTAACAGGGGGAAAGATATTGATTGGCAATGACTTTGTCACCTCTAAGGCACAGCAATCCTCAAAGGTAAGTGATGTAGCAAGACTGAAGGGGAGTAGCCAGAATGAAGGAGGACTTCAGAGTCTTTTCTTCATCAGAGGATATTTTCTGTGCCCTCATCAAACAACCTAAGTACTAATATTTCTACTTTTTAGTTAGTAATCTTCTCTGCCATCCCTTCTGCATTTTGCTCTATTTCACAATGAAAACCATCTAAATTACTTAACTTCCCTGTTCTCGTTTTTCTGCTCAAGCAGTTCTACTTTGGAAATGCAGGCAATAGCAATTAATGTATTTTTCAACAAACACAGAGTTGCTGATGAAGTCTGAAATATAATTCTAGGTCATCTCTGCATATGGATAGTTGCAGACTCTTTTGGAAGAAGAAACTCCGTTCTTGTTTTATACTCATCCCTGTTTTAATCAGTGCCCTTTAAGTTATTGTTCCTCACCTAAAAAAAAGAAATCTGCCAATTATAAAAGGACAATGATTTGTCTGTCTTTCATTTCCATAGTGCCTAAGTGAAGCACAAAAGACTAATATATTATACTGTGTGATATTTGTTTCTACTTCACACACAGAAGAACATTATGTCTCTTTATTCTTCTATGTCTCTCTTGCCCGTATTTCTTGGAAAAGGGAATTGGAGTTGTTGCTGAGAATTTAATAGCTGTTGTGTTTAAAATTGACCCATTTTCACAAAATTTCATCAGTCTAAAGGGGTTGAAGCAGTTGAAAATAAATGTGTTTTCCCTTTTCCAGTAGTCACCACTTTTTTTCAGACAATTCTCATTTTTGAGATGAAAGTAGACTGGAAAGAACCACTGAGTCTATTTCTCCGAATACTATAGAGATCCAAACATTACCAAACCCAATGGTGTTTTTCCTTTGCAAATCATTTCAAAGGAGTAAATAGCGGTGTTCAAACTGGAGGTATCATCATTATGAGTACTTTGAAATCATAAAGTAGGTGACATGATCTACTGTGTTTGTTCTTGCTGTGCCTGCTTGGCACAAGCTTCCTAAAAGCCTCAGGAGTTACTCTGGGGATGAATTTGTTCTGCAGGGGTCTTCCATTTACTTTGATTTATTGTGATCATTCAATGTGTATTCTCATTTGGATGGTCAGGGATTTACACACATAGCATCCATTAACACTAAAGGGTGATACCATTAAGACAAATGTACAGTTAATCTCTGGCACTGTGGAGATAAAAATATCCCTCGGAGAATGCTCTGGCTGGGCTGGAAATATTCATTATCTAAGTTGCATTTCACAGCATGAAGCACCTTTAAAAGCTTTATAATTTTACTGTCCCTACCCTATATTTCTAAGGGGGAAGGAGAAGAGAGAAAAAGGGGACCTATCCATGGGAGAGATGAAGGACGATGAGATTGCTTCCTTCAAACCCCAGTGCACAACAGTGTTTCACATGAATAGAACAGAGGATCAGATGATTTTTGACCTCTTTCCTGGTTCATCATCATCATCATCATTTCAGGATTGCCTCAGAACACCAGGGCACTTGCTGCTTTTATTTTAGTAGTATCACAGTAGCCCTTGAAGAGGGAACTTTCTAATCTTTCCTCAAGCTATGCCAACTAACAGACATATGAAACAAGACATGATCCATACTCAGAAGACCCTAAAATAGACAAAGGAGTACAGCCTGGTGAAAATCCAAATCTGAAGAGGCCGGAAGCATCTTTTCATTGCCCCTCATCTACCTACAGTTCAGCAGGGTTTGACATCACTGGTGTTGAGCACTGCAGTGTGTTTGTCCCAGGTAAATGTAGATACTTCACCACTATCAAGCAAAAGTATGCCGAGCCTTCTCTAGCAAATCATGGTCAGGGAGGTACACAGAACCCAAGAGTCTGTCTCACAGCTCTTTTCTCCAAGTCTTAAAATGAGTTTCTGCATGATACAGTTCATTTCCATTCTTTCCTAACTGAAGAGATGTTATTTCTGATCTGTGAACCAGCCTGCTGCAGAGCACCCATAGCATGCACAAAATGCCCAAAGGAATTGGAGAGGTGTACTGGTCCTGAGACCATCACAAGGAACAAGAAACTGAGGTAGTACAATGAAGAATAGCAAGGTACTTCATCTTCTTACATCTTTTTCTTTCCCCCCTCACAATTTCTCTGTTTCTTTTACAGCCAATATAGTTCATTGAAGCAAACCAGAGGAAAACAACTTGGATGTGTCTACATTCAAGACTGGCACTAATTTTTTTCTCAATTGCTTAGTGAAGCCATTTACATCACCAGCATAGGCCCAGAGACACTGCTTTGGGCAAGAATTGTGCCTTTGGGTTTATTCTGTCTACAACTTTATTATTACATTGGACATCATGACACATTTTAAGTGGTTCCTTGTCTTCAGCTGTAACTGAATACTGTGTTTAGATAGCCCATTAGGCTCTCTTGCTATAGTAATATGGATTCTGTATTTCAAACACCACTAAGCAGTTTTCCATTTGGGCAGGTGATTCCAAGTTTGTAAATGCAAAATATTCAACAACCTGACCCAGCAAAACTCCTACCAATATTAGAAGACTCCCAGAAAATGCAGAAGAGAAAATGTTCTGTGTAAACAGCAAATGCAAGCAGTGAAGAGGAGGCAGGGAATGAATGCAGTTGTCATTTAATTGCTTTTAAAGCTTTTTGTCATCTTTTTCTCATTTCCCCCCACCCTGCCCAAGACCCGAATATCATGCCTGTAACAGAATCCATTCCGATTAGAAGGTTTTGTTACAGCTGTAATAAGCTTTCACACAGGAAAAGTCCCCTGAGACCTATATTTCATCTCAACTTTCCCTACCGCATTAAACAGAGGGTTTGATTCTGGAAAGCAGAGACTGAAATTCTCTCCTCCTGCACTCAACACTGGAAAGTAATGAGAATTGACAATTCCAAGGCTCACATGGTCTGGACAGAAACTGCCTTTGTGATAACAGGTTTGGGAATGTTTCCTCTTTCATCTGTTTATTTATTATTCTTATTTATTTTTCTTAGGCTTGTGATTTAGGGGAGAGAGGGTGGGATGAGGAAAAAAAAAGGGAAGAAAAAAGGGAGTCAGTAGCTTGGCAGCACACAGCCTAAATCTAAACACCACACACACTCACTATACCCTGGAAAGACCTGGATCCTATGCAACAATTTCTGTAACACCATCACTTGGATAAACCAGGAACTTACTTGGAAAGAGTCTTTGCTTTCCTAGAATTCATGTAACTAAGAGATAAAATGACCTTGAGAGATGGCAGCTTTCCTTGTAAAAAACATTAACTCTATCAGAGCAAGTCTCGCTGAAGATCCTCCTTTGTCCATCCTGTGACAAATCAGACAAGAAAACAGGTCTGGCAAAATCCTGCCAGTGGGTCTTACTGCACTAACATCATCAAGTTTCAGCTATAATGGCTTAAAAGGGAGACTAAAAGTCCCTTGTCAGCATCATCTGTGGGCACTGACAAACTCAATGCAAACTTGTCATGACCCATCTTTAGTCCTCCTCATTCAAATGATGACTTTGACCCTCTGTCGCTCTGTCAGACACGAGAAAAATAGGCAACTCAGGAGGTCAGCCGGACCAAGGCCGGGCAGAGAGCAAAAGAGACCCAGCCTCTCTTTATTCTTATATTTATACCTTTTTACAGACAGTTATGGATTGGACAAAGAGGTTGCCACCTCTCAAATTCCATAGGTGAGAAACACAGTCCATCACATTCTCCACCCCAGAAAGAAGAATGAAAAACAACATCCAAAGTACAAAACAGTCCTTGGCCGGTTATAGAAACATGGAATGTTTACACAAAATTCATGAGAACCTTTGCTACCAACTATAAACACAGCACTCTAAAAAATCAGGGCAACAGACCCTCTTTGTTGCCCTTTGAAATGAACTGGCAGTCCAGTTGCCATGAGGTCTGTCCCAAAGTGGTAGTCCCTTGGATAGTCCTCTTGAACGATTTCTGTTCCCATGATCCTGCAACAATGATTTTTAAGAGGAAAATGAGGATTGAGAAAGTCAGGCAGCAGCCAGACAAATCTGCTGTGCAACTGCTTCAGAAACTATCAGTCCTGTGAAGAGCAGAAATGACTGAGCATGGATTCTGAGGCATAATGTTATTTGGCTGGGGTTTCTGGTGTTTAAAAATAATGTTTTCCCTGCTGTAATTTTTCCCTTCAGAAAGTTTCTTTTCCCTCTACCCTAGTTGCCTATTTTCCCAATAATAGTGGGAACACAATACTTCTTTCCACCCTCTGTCAATTTTGATCAGTGGATAGATTTGATGTTATTAGTGGGTGACTGACAAATGGAGTGAATGGTAACTCCTGCTTGCTTGAAAAAGAGTACATAAGAAAATTCAAAGAGGTCATGGAAGAACCTTGCTAGGAGCATTTTGAGAGGATAGATAAAAGGGGGAAGGAAAAGCAGCAGGAGCTGAGGTTTGGATACTTTTTACTGGTTAATCTACACCCAGATGTTGTGCCTGTAAGGAAAGTTGTTTCACATTTCAGCATATTTCTACAAAGAGAGATTCTGACAGCTTCTACTTTTTCCTCATTTTTAAGATGATGCTCTAAGACCAGGTGCTGCAAACCTTTTGGAATTAACTCCATGGAGACCTCTTTCACACAGCAGAGGTATTCCAGCTCTGATAAGACAACACTGACATTCACCTTCACCCTTCAATTTGTCACCCTTTTTGCTCAGAAATGAGGACTTTCATCCCCTCCTTGTACTCCGTCCTGGGTTTCACCCAGAGTTGACTGTATTTCATGCCAGCCAAGCTCATCTAGAGGGATGAATGCTTCCTCCTGCTTCATCAAGAAAAAGGAGCTTAAACCATCAGAGCTTGCTGGAAATTCTCCATCTTTTCTATGCATTTCTCAGATGTCATCGCTCTGCAAAAGACCATTTAACCAAGCTTCAGCAAGACCTTTGGACTAACATCAGGGAAGTGTCTACCTGATGAGCCCTTGTCCCCCGCTGAGCCTGTGGCTGCTCGGGAACAGCTCCCCCAGAGCTTCTGCACCTTCGTGCATTTCTTTGGAAAGAGGGAGCAGTGGTAAAATCAGAACTGGTGATGAAAAAGCAGCAAAGAGCTAGAGTTGCAGGAAAGGGAGCACAGATGTAGCTCTCCAATCACTTCTTCTGTGTTCTGTGCGTGGCTAGGAAGCACAGAGACAGATGGTCTGTATGCCCCTTTCCCCACTCCTCCAGTCCAAAGAGAAAGGTGAAAGAAAGAGGTCTGCAAAGGAACAAAGTTGTGATTTAGCAAGGCCAGAAACTTGCAGCGACTCTGCAAAGGCTCATGGAAACACACACACCTTTGGCTGCTGGAACCTGTTTGGCTGCCAGAGTGGACAAGAGCCAGAAGACCAGGTCACCCAAAAAAGACAAAAAAATATTAAAGTACCTCAAACCAACAACAACAAAAAGCAAGAAACAGCACACAGTACTCCTCCAAAATAACAATAGAGTCAGCCCCATGACAGACACATTGAAGATAAAGGAGCCCTCACCAGGGATGTATTTGCCCTGGTGCAATTAATTCACTTTTGGAAGAGTTGCCAGCAGGGATGTCAGATTAAAATCTCTCTCTCATGCAGTAGGAAGCACCTCCAGGAGTTCAGCATCTCCCCTCCCTTCCCCACAGTGTGAAGTACCATTCCAAGTCCCAGTGTGAGACTTGAACCTGCAGTGACCTCCTGAGCCCTGCAGTGAAGGATGCATGAGCCAATGAGTCATGTTGACTCTGGCTTGCATCTAAATGGGCCTCTTCTCTCATACCAGAGAAACCACGTTCACACAGCCACTGGAGCTCCCTGGATCGGATAACCCTTAATGCAGCAGTTGGGTGGTGCTTGCTGCTGTCATCCTTGCCAGGAGGGAAGGGGTGAGCAATGGGGTGGGGATGTCAAAACCCAGTTAATCCAGAAGTTACATCCTCTCTGTAATTTAGGGTGCAGGAGAAATTGTCATCCAATTTGAACAGTAGAGACTAAACTAGCCCTCTGGTTCATGAAAATGATGACTTCCCTTTCTCTGTGGGTGGTCTTTTCTTTGTAGGGAGAGAACAAGGGATTGTTGTTCAATACATCTTTTGAGAGGTCACTTTTTACTTGCCTGTCCTGTACACAACCAAGTCACCTTCCAGGGTTTTTTTGTGACATCATGAAGGTACCTTTGGGCCTTCCAAATTGCCTCCTGCTGCGGGCTAGATAGAAAAGTTGATGGCCATTCTTGGCTCACTTTCTCCATGCTCCTTACAGATCTTCAGCTTGAGATCTCCACATCCCTTCTGCAGGCAGTGCCTGAGTGAAGCTGGAGAAAAGTGTGAGCAGACAATCAGGCAAGCTTCCACAGAAATCCTCGGAAGTGAGAGTAGGAGTTTGTGATCAAACTGGTGACATTCCTGGTGATGTCTGGGAGGCAGCAACTTTCAGACAAGATCAAGTGAGCGTCCCAGTCACAGGTGCCGTGAGAGGGTCTATGACTCACTGAGCAAAAGGAGGGAATGGTTGTTTCCTGGCAGGGTGCCAACTTGACATTATATAGAAGTGATTTTTACCCACTGCTGAAAAGCAGGCTACTCTCAGCTGGAAGGAGCAGCTGGTCAGCAGAACACTTAATCACACTTCACTTGAGGTGCTCAGGTGGTTGAGAGTTTAATGCAAGATAACACTCCATGTCTGGGGAGAGCATTCTGTATTCAATTGTAAGTCCAGGCTGATGAACTCCTGTTACTCATGCTGATATTTGCCAGGACACTGACCATTTGAAACAGAGGTTATCTTCTGCCTGATTCTCTCTATCTGCCTGATAACCAGCAGGATATTTGTGCTAGAATATTTTGCTTTTGCCTGCCTGCTTGTCTTTCTTTTGCAGCTGAACAAAGAGAGCATTGTTTTCATGATATCAGAACTGATTTCACATTGATGGGCTTAAGTTACCAGCTATACATCAAGGGAAATATATATCAGCTAGACCAACACCTCCTTTCTCAGCTCCTGCCACCACCCACTTCCTGCCCCCTAGAAATATGTCAGCATCTACTCACGAGCCCTCTTGCAATTCTGAGCCCTCCCTGATGCTCTCTGTTACCTATTGACATCCTTAATGGTCTGCAAGGGAATGCAAATTGGTATTGACAGGAAACCTGAGAAAGCAACGGAGAGATTTACCTGTCATGAAAACACTAGTTTTTCCTTTCCTTATTCATATTGTGGTTCATTGGGCTGTCATGTAATGCAAATAACATTCATGGCATTAGCTTGTACTTAAAATAAATGCTTCCTGTGGTTCTTACGTATCTCCATTTCATCATATAGCACCTGAAAAAAAAAAAGAAAGGAAGGAAAAAACTTCATTGCCTCCTGTACTCCACTGATGCACATGTTTGTCCTGCAGACATGAGTGCGTGGGCTGCACAGCTGTAATTCTGGTTTCTGTGTACTGTGTCTTTAAGTATGAGTAGGCAGCCTGCCTGTAGGGCTGGGATGGTGCAAATCTGGAAAGGCATTTAAGAGAAAGAAAAAGGAGGTACCTTTTGCAATGTCATTCCTGTAGGAAAACACAAGATAGAACAAATTCAATGGGAAGCAAGCCCTTCAAGTGAAACCCAGGTTCAGTGTTTATCCAGAGAAAAAAAATCGGATAAATTTCCTCAGCCAGGGCCGTTCTCTGAGGAAACTTCTGCTCCAAGAGCTGGCTCTGCTGAACGGCCAGCTGGATGACCTTGCCTAAGGCTGGCTGTTTCTGTGGCCAGCAGCCCCATGGTGGAGCAGGGTGGCTGACACCATGCACAGATCCTCTGACCACGGACAGCCCAGCTGGTGGGTCTCCAGCCCACATTGCAGTCACATTCTCCATGCTGACCTGTAGGAAGTGCCAGGCTGGCTGGGGTCCCGTGGCTGCTCCCCCACTAAGCACACACTCCCCCGCTGTGCTCTGCAATTTCTTCAACCTATCAGTGCCAGGGAGTCCCCTGCAGATGCTCTGAGACAACAGTCTCTAAGGAAGTTTGTCCACACCACAGGGCGAAGAGCAGTTTGAGAACAGAATTAAGCACCCTATAGCTTAGAGCTCCATCACACTGTGGGCTGCAGCTCAAACTTAAAATGCCTGTGCTTGGGTTTAGGACAGGCTAAACTTGGAATAACTCTTGATGGGATGGACTGTAGCCTAAGGCATCATCTGCAATTCCCACTTGTGCAGATGCACGTGGACAAGAGCTTGGGCCCAGTTTAAGGCAATGAGCAAGTTCCTTCCCTGGCAGCCAGCCTGTGTCCGTGCCCACGCGCAGGGCCCAGGCCCATGCAAACACACCACACTGCTCCCATAGACACTGTTTTGTAGCACTTACACTCAGCTCCTCTTACTTTATATGATTTCCAAACTCTCCATACCCATGCTATTATTTTCCTTTTTCCTTTTCCTTCCAAATGGAGGAGAAGGACTTGTCCAGAATCCAGCAGCAAGCCAATACCAGAACTGGGAGAGCAACCCAGCCCTTCTGACTCCAATGCCGCAGGCTTCGTCTGCTAGACAGGAGTGCTGGTCGTGTTTGAATAATGACATTATCTCTGCTAGACTAGTCAAAGCCCAAAAGTGAATCATTTTGTTCCATCACCCACTCCATGAGTTTCAATGGGTTGCTGCATACGTCTCCAGATGACTGGAGAAGTTGCCTATAACGTAGGATATTTTCTGTTCCAGTTATTGGGGCTTGGGGAAGGTTTGTTTTGAAACCACAGTTTTTTAAAAAAAGAAATTAATCTATCAGATCCCTTGGGGAGGACTGCAAACATATTGCTGTCACTGATACGTGATTTTTTGTTGCATGCACACATGGTCATTTCAAAGAAACATTAGCAACAGAGGAAAAGCATACAGATCATATGCAAACCGGTTAGAAATGGATTGCTGTGGTGCTGTGCTCTACATAAACCATGAATGACATCAAAAAACCCCGTGGTCATGTTTGTTATATGAGATTTGGGCATATATTTGGAATCAGTGTTCATGCAGAGGTCAGTGAGGGACAGAAGACGCTAGCTGGTTTTGATTACTCAAAAAATAATGGCTTATTAATATGATTTAGGCGTATCCACAGGAGAAGACACAGATGTACTAGATTATTTAGTTGACTCAGTCAAATATTTAGTTGACTCTGTCAAAGAAGTAGCCACAGTGTAAATCTCTCTGCTCCTTTCATCTCACACAGCAGGAACCAGAGTTGTGTGTTTGTCAACAGGGGACTGAAGCCATGAGTCAGCATTCAGCAAATACTTCCAGTCCTCTACAAATGGTTACTTTAGCACTTGGCAGTTTTAGATAACCTTCACGGAGGCAGAGAAATGCCAAATAATTTTATCTTGGAGCTTAAGGCTCCAGGAACAGTGGTGGACATAAGTTTTCGATGTTCCTTCCCTACAATAGCAGCATTTTATAGCCTCTTCAGATGAACCTGTCATGCCATTGGAACAGAATGAGATGTGTAGCCCTGTTGTCTCCTGAGCTGCCCATAGGTAGACAAAGTCTCCTTAGAATCTCTGCCTCCAGGACATCCATCTCAGCCATTGCAAAGGACTCAAACACAGGTGTGATTTCAGCTGTGTTTGTCAAACCTTGTGACTTTGCAGAAGCTGCACTGTGTTGGCTCCAAAACACTTTGAGGGTGAAAGGCTGAGAGATTTCACTGCCTTGCAGCTACTCCATCACACATGGAGACAGAGTCTCTTCATTGCGTTTTCATGGCTTTGTGACTCTGATTTCTGTTTGTCTGTGCTCATAAACAGAGAACCACACTTGGACTGGACTCTTGACAGTGCTGAATTCCACATATTCAGCTCATGACTTAGGGATCGGTGAGGGTTTTTACACTTGTCTTTCACAGGTGACAATCACCTGTAGATTCTCTGAGACACCTTTCTAAAGAAGGATACTCCATGTGTCTACCTTTGCTTCCCTGCTGAGAGGGTTAAAAGGCCAGCACATTTCAGAATTGATAAGAGCTCTATCCAATGCTTGTGCTCATGAATTCCCTCTCTTCAGCCAGATTTCCTAACTGCCTTGTTTATTTATTATAATTCCCCCCAGTTCAACAATGGAGCTGGATCTTGCAGTAGGTCTTGCACAGCTTGAAAAGAAATTTTGAAAGCTTTGTTATTTTATGCACTGCAAAGAAAGCAGATCAAGACCTCTGTAGGTGCCTGGAGTCAAACTTTCCTTGTGCCAAGAGAAAGAAGAAAACACATTTAAAATTCTGCACTGCATGGCACCTGCTGTGAAAGGGAACATTGCTTATAAAAGTAGTCCCAAAATTTGCACCAATGGTTTTTCAAATCCCTAAAAAGACATTTGCTATACTACTACAGTGAGTGAAGGATCAGGGAGATAGAAAAGAGAGAAATGACACATTAGTTTTGCTTGTTTTCACTGACAAGAATCTTGTGGATAAAACAATTTGTTCTGAGGATAAATCCTGGAAACAGGGAAAGCTCCTAGATAACCTTTTTTGCTAGTCCATCCTCAAATCCAAGAAGACAACATAAGAACATGGCACTATCAGACTTGTTGTGAGTCTGAAATGGCAGCCCCTTCTTGCACGTCATGACCTTCTTGCATGCCATGTCTCTCACATGGGGTTGCACCTCAAGCTGACCTTTATGGGTGGGACTGTGAAGAGAGGAGGTAATGGGTTTTGGAGTGCTTTACTTCAGAAACTGCCAGGCTAAATCCAGTTCATACCTAGAGGTGCTGAAAGTGATTAGCATCTGAGGGCTGCTCAGCAAATCGCTGGTCTCCAGCTCCCTTCCTTTGAGATGACTGTACAAAAAACCACCTTTGTTGCTGGCACTAATTCAGACCTTTTCTGCCAGTGTTAGGCCTGGGCTGCATGACCTGCTGTGCCAGTAAAAGCTGCCTTCTGTCGGCACAGCCTGTGTCCACATCCAGTGCTGAGGCCTGGAAGGGGGTAAAACTTTGTCTTTCTGTTAAGTACCACCCAAAAAACTCCAGCCCTTTCCTGGCCCCATGCCACTGGTGCAGATGGTGGATGCTGCATTTTCCCTGCCAGTTCAAATGGTGCCAGAGCAAGTCCCCCATAATCCCACTGGGTCCTAACCATTTTCAAGGTCTGATCACATCTTTGAATATCACTGCTTGGAGCAAATGAGAGCCTTGCCACAGAGCTCTCCTTCATGCAGAGCCTGATCCCAGGTCCTGCTGTGCACTGTTGTGTCTGTGCTTCCTCAGCAAGAGAAGCACTCCACACGATACAGAGAGGAGCCTGGGTCCCAAGTGAAATGTTTGCACCACAGTCAGAGTCTTACAGACCTGACCCAGTGTGAGGGCAGAAATAAAGGCCTTCAAAGGGGCTGGGGCTGATGAGGTGATGGAGCCAGAACTCCAGGCCAGGTCTGTGTGGGTGGAAAGTGGGGGCTGTGAATGACCATACTGTGTCAGCGTGGGGGAGAAAGACAAGTCCTCTCTCTTTGGCACTCCTGTTAACCTATTGCCAGAGGTGCTCACTGACACTGAAATTTAGAAACTATTTGCAAGCTTTCATAAACACCTTGTGCAAACTCCCCTGTGGAGTTCATAGAAGGCAATTGTTCTAGCTGCTGGTGGAGCCTCAATGTTCTGCCTGTGCTAGAAGCTAAGGAAAAAATACAGTCACGGGATGATCCTTCATTGCTTCATTCCTCACCTTAAGTGAAAAAATTACAGGTGGACAGGGAAAAACCAGTCTGACAAATCTTCTGGTGTGAGGTTTCCCAGATCAGTGGGAAACACCATAAAGGGAAGAATGGAAATCCACTTCCAGAGATACTGAAAACATGACTGGGCAATGTACAAGAGTAGGAACAAGCATTCATTAGGGTGATATGGCTTAACATAAGCTTTGGGTTTCATCAGATATTTTTGTTCTTGAAGGGATGATGTCTAAATAAAAAAGGATGAAAGTCCCTTACTACCAGATGTCCAAGGCTGACTCTAACGTAAAAGGCCAATTTAGCAAACTAGAACTGAGCTCTGAGTTAGAAGTCCTAAAAGCATTAGGATGCAGGTATTGATGCATTTTGAGAGCACCAGCCTTTCCTCTTGAAACTTTTTCACATCCTGATGCAATTCTAAAAGTCTAAAAGCCCAAGTAAAGAAAGAAACATATTTAAAAATACGACAATTCTTCCCTCTGCCCATCCCATTGGAAGGAGTTTCCTTTTCTAGAACAGTTGCCACAGCAGAGGATGGGAACTTGTGCATGCACAGATAGGTTGGCAGATTTCTTGGTAGTTTTTTGTATTTCCAATGGGTTTGCAAATAACACTAGATAGTTTTTCTACTGTTTTCACTTTCCCTCAACTTTGAATATTCGTTAATTTTATTTTCTCTAACACTGTTGCCCCGTTTTGTACCTGTAAGTTGTACATAGGGAAACAAAATGAGGAGGAAGAGATGTGTGTGAAATGTTCTGATCTCTGGGTAAAAACCAATTTTTCTCACCTGTGTCATGTCTTCTCTTCTTCCTGGATCTGATAGGAGCTTCCTCCAAGGTCTCAGCAGGATACCAAACTTGCTTAAACATATGTATGAGGCAAATCCTTTATTGTGTGTTCATGTGCATGTGTATAACTGAATGTTTGCAGGAGAGGCCTCAAAGTGAGCACCATTTCAAAAGCCCCTGTTTGTCTTGGCATCTTTCTCCTCTCCATTTTCGTTAATTAGTTGACGAACTCTTGCTTGTGCCTGATGTCCTTCCAAATGGGAGGAGCCTTCAGCCAAGTGTGCACCATTATTCAAACCTTCAGTTATTGCTCTGCAGAAGCCTCTTCAAAGCCCGGCCTGCTGCCCCTGTTTCTGTTTATCAAACAGCTGTGTTAAGGTTGGCTGCGTTCGGTCAAGTTCAAGGAGAGGAGCTGCCAAAATTGTGAGAGAGGGAGCAGGGGAAAGTGAAAATGCCTCTCACCTCACAGGGAGTGAGAAAAGGGAAAATGGCAGACGCTGGTCCAGGATGCTATAAATAACCAGTTTGGCACCACTGCACAAGAAACAGCTTGGCTAGCCCTCTCTTCTCTTCTCCCTCCCCACTGGGTTTATTGTGTATTTAACCCTCTGCAGCATTTACCGAGGGAGGAGGCTGTGTCAGCCAGAAGACCTCTCTCCAGGTAACCCTTTGCACACCACATAGATCTCCACCATAAACAAAAAGAGCAATGGACCTGGTCTGGGTCAAGGCTCCTTGGCTTTCAAGTGTTTACTGATGCAACAAGATCTCAAGCAGGATCACATCAAATGTAAAATTAAGTAGAGGTTGTAAAGTGTGTTTCAGTCCCTTGATCATAATAAACCCATTGAGATAAGTGAGGGGAGAGGAGGAAAAACTATCAGTTTTTTACCAAAGGGAATGTGTATTGACCAAGATGATGGGCAGACCTTATTGCAAGACACATGAAGGTCTTTCTTCAGCTTAGTTTCTGCAGGAATTGTGCAAAAACCCCAAGAGTCTTTCTCTAGAAGTGTGGACATTAGGAAGGGGCAGTAGCTCAGAGATATCCAAGTAGGGGAAAGGAATTAACAATTAGAAGAATGCTGGGAAAGGGCCCAGGAAAACGCTTCAAGCTCTCTGGAGGTTTTGGATGTTTTGCCTGTTTTAAGATGCTCCAGCGTTTTCTCCAGTCTCCAGAGTGTTTCTTAGTTTTGACAAAATGCACTCACCTCCTTCACAGTGAAAAGAACTTTAAATCAAAAGAGATTAATGTCATATCCAACAGTCCCTCTGAGAACAGATAAATGTGTTGTGCTTACCTGCCATTGGCACCAAGCTGGCCCAGGCAGCGTGATTAATACCCACCTGAGGCTGAGGGTTAAGCCCTGTCCTCCAGTCTTTGCCTCAGCTGTGTGTTGGGGAACAGAGCCACAGAATGTGTGAAAGTAGAGACACGGTTGGTTTGCAGAGAGCTTCCTAGGCAGAACACACTTTGTAGGAGTCCAGGAGAGAGAAACATTTCACTGCAGATATTCCTAAAAGGCAAGATTTTCAAGGAGCCCTTCTGGCAAAATCATTTGTTTCCTTTGTTTTCTCAAGAAACCTCTTTCACAGTTTCCCCTCAGAACAGTTTTCTTCCATCTCTTCAAATAACCTAGACATCATCTGGATCCTCACTTCAGGGTCCAAGGCAAGGCTCTCAGCAGTGTCTCCATTTACTGACCTCTCTCCCTCCTTGTCAGCACTTTGGAGGGGTCTTCCCTGGGTCCCTTTGTTCCAGGTCTCCCTGACCTTGGCTGCCTCTTAACAAAGTCCTTGGACCATCATTCGCACACTCTCTTTGTTACTTGATTTGGCCAGCTCTCTTGTTTTGCATTCCTCTCTGGTATCCTTGTCAGTCTCCCAGATAGCACTCTGCCCCCCTCCATTTGTCTTCCTTCAAAGCCTTTTGCGATACCTCTTTTCTAATCTCTTCAAAATCCCTATCCCTGTGTTACTCTCTTTTGCACAAAATCTAAGCAACCACTGGAAAAAACCATCTGCTCAGTTTACACTTGCCTTGCTCCTAGAACAGGCTCTGTGCAAGTAACTATATTTATTACCAGCAGAAAAAAAAGGTGCAAAATTTTAGGCACTTCCCTGGGTTCAAGGTGGAAGGTATATGTTTCAGGGAATACCTGTGTAAAAACATGTCAATTTGAAATACTCTTTGAATGTAGCCCTGGACCACTTTCCTTTTCTGCCATATTCAACGAGAACTTATTATTATTCATAAAAAACCCCACAAGAATGGCCAAGTTAAAGACAGCAGAACCCTAAATCCTATCTTTGAAGCTGGTCATAAGCTGAGGTTTACCAATGGAGTAAGAGAAAGAGAGGCCACATGGAGTGTTTGTATCTTTGGATGGGCATTTCAGCCACTGGCAGCACAGGGACTGATGAAATAGCAATGAGCCCCCTTCAGTGGAGTAAGTAGTGGAAAGCAACCAACCACTAAAAATGCTCTCAGAATAGTGCTCTACTAAATTAGCAACTTACAGAGGATTTTTTTCTTTTTTTTGCATCTTTTAGTAGTAGTTCTTGAAGATAAATTTATCTCAAGAAGTGCCTGATTGAAAAGAGGTTGTGTGTCTCTCCCTGGGAGACCTGGAGTTGGCAATTGTGCTTGGTACAGAAATGAGATATTCGTGCCAGCTCAGGTGCCTGAGAGCAGGAGTGAGAGTTATTATACCAAGTTTCTCAGAGACCCTCCAATAATTCTGCCAATAATTCTGGTCAGGTTTTCTCCAAAAGATCTTGTTTGACTCAGAGGCAGACGTGATGAGAGCTGATCATTTGGGCACATAAACTTAGCATTCCAGAAAAATGTCTAAAGGACCCTCTTTCTAAACTAAGTCATTTTATCTTCTAAAGTTTCTCATATCCCTAGTTTGGCCTAGCTGCAGTGAGGACAACTGCTGAATTCAGTAATTTGGCATTGAAATTTTCCCCTGAGCAGAAAAGCAGAAGGTGGCCATGCAAGGGGAGATTTTCTGTGCAGTGGGCCTGAGGATCTGCTGTTTTCTTTTGGGGATACTCCCTCATTTTCTGGTTTCATCGGGAGCTTTTGGTAGCAAGCAGATTGCCTTATTTCAGATGTTTGTGGAATTGAACAGCAGAGAAAAATGCCAGGGCTCAGACCTTTTGCTTGAGAAAAGTGAAACTTCCTTTTGATATATTTCCCCTCAAAACATGGTATTTATTTAACAGGCTCCCTGACTGACTCTGGAAACCTGCTATTTTGAATCAAGAATTTTTCTCAGTGAATTATATTAGATAAATATAACCAAAGTGTGTGATTATGCTGGGTCGATTAACTCCTGATGTCAAAATGAAACCATTTCTTTGGCTCTGTTTTCTCCAGCAATTTGTCACTGGTTTATGTTAAAAAAGCCCCTTCCTATGCCTGAGTGATGGAAACTTTGAAAATCCATTAAATCTTTCATCTGCAGCTAATTGTTCCTGATGTTGCACACTGCACCTATTCACAATCACACATTTTTCCTCTGCAGACAAGGTGCTCCCTGCAAGACCTGCAGTTAGCCCAGCACTGCACTCCTCTCAGCACTTTTCCTGCAGTGGTAGAACATGTTTTACTAATTTCAATTTCAGTCCCCTTTACTTTGCTGGAAGAGCCTGAGCTAAATCCTGCAATGTGCTGACTATCTTCAGCTCCTGCTGTCAGCGGAAGATCTCAGAGGAAGAGTGTGTGTGTGAATCATGCCTTTTCCTGTATTTTACAAGTTTTAAACTGTGGTATTTAAACTCTGTTTCAGACATCTTATATGCCACTCCTGTCTTGTTTGCTCTTCTCTGAGATTAAAATAGCATTTTTGTCTCTCTTTTCCATTTTATTTCCCCAGCATGTCTAGTAAGACAACTTCTGCATAGTGAATGGTTTCTTACCCTGAATATATTCTAGTGCCACAGTGGGATGGTCTCCCTAGAGAGTTGTGGTCATACCAAGCTGCCTACAAGCACTGAAAAGTGCTACTACTTCCAAACCTCTGTAAAAGTTGCAAATATCTCACAAATACCAAACTGTTGTATTTCATATTTGGAGAAGGAAAAATGAAATTTTGTGCTTTTAATTTTTTTTTAACTATAGAGCTTTGATTTTTGCAACAAGGAAAATGTATGTGGGGCTGGGAAGGGTGGGAAATCAATTTGACTCAGTACTGCAGCAACCCAAAAATCCCAAAGAATGGTAAAATGGATTAGTAATCTCCCTGGTTCTGTTTATTTCTAATCATTAACATGCTCTAATCCCTACACTTTTGGCTTGATGATAGAAGTCCACCTCAGCAAAAGTTAATTTTATTTAAGAAAAGTTCCTGGAATATGAGTAGGCCTTGGGTTAGCTGTTGGAGCTTTGCCAGGCATGAGACAACCTACCTGCATTGTTTGTAGGCATTTTATTCTGCAAAAAAACTGCCTGACAATGTTTGCCTTGAGGAATAGAGAAGTGACAGCAGCAACACAAGATTGTGCCCAAAACTAGGAGAATTAAATGGACTTGAGTAAACCAAATGCTCATCCAGATTCCAAAGTCTCCTCACAGGCCACAAGGTGCCATTAGTAGACAGCAACACCTTCTGACAGAACGTTAAAGATGTTTGCAGACAGAGTCACTTTGTGCCACTGGCTGACAGAGGCAGAGAAAGGAGATTGTGGCAGAAGGAAGTGAGAAAGAAATTACACTTTGTCTCAGTCCTTTGACCTCAGAGATTTCCATGTAATTAAACCAGGAATATGGTTCCCAGGGATTTTGGGAAATGAATGGTTGCCAAAGCAAATACCACCCCCATGACACCCTCCCTCCCTCCCTCCTTGTAAACAGTCTGTAATCGCTTCATAATAGGCTGCAGCATTGGGAAATGGTGATTAATACTGTTTACCACTAAGGAACTCCCATTGCTTTTTTACCAAGGAGTCATTAGAGCCAGGTTATCCTATGGATGTAGGGCTACCTTCCTTAGAAATCTCAGCTCAGGGAGTGCTCTGCCTTGTTACTGCTCTGTGATGGGATTAAGGTGAATGAAGCGAGGAGGAGGAGGTTTCCTGTTCTCTGTGGCACTTCCCTTCTCAGCTCCACAAGCTCCTTAGAGATCAGTAAGCATTGCAGGAGCAGAGGTGTGGGGCAGATACAGCTGTTTCATTTGTTCAGTGCTCACCAGTGAAGATCCCATCACTTCTGGTGTCTGCTGAAAAGAATGATGCAGAACATTTCTTAATTGACACTGTAAACTGGGGAACTGGAACTAAAGCCACTTCTTCGGCAAAATATTTGAGTTAAAGAATATAATAGAATCATGAGGGGGTTTTTTCTGTGGTAGGATTAAGCCCAGGTTAACTGGGCAATTTAGAGGCTGTGACTAGAGCCTTGTGGAACAGACAGAAGGCAAATTTGCTCAAAGATCCCTTATAGTACCAGTGCTCCTCCAGGCAAGTAAACTCCTGTTTCTATGTGTCATATCAGCCCTTAGGAAACACTTCCAAGCCTTGCTTGCTCTGTCTCATTTTTCCAAATCAGTAGGATTCAGGCTGAGCTCATGGAGAGAACCAAACAAATATGTTGTTGGAAACATCATCACAGACTCAGACAGGTTCCAGTTTGAGGCAGGAACCAGGAGCCCAGTCTTGATTTGTGCCCGAGCAACTGCCATGCCAATGGAAAGTATCCATCTGCTGGGATGTTAATTGTAGTTCCTGCTCAATGAAACTCCTATGAGTGTGTCTTGTGAGAATGCTGAAATGTCTTTAAAGCTCTCAATGACCATTAGATCTCATAGGGTCTTACTTCCTGCATAACACCAAACCACAAAATTTAATGGGGAAATCCCCTCTTCAGGTTCATAACTTCTCACTGAGAGTTAATAAATCTCACGATGGCATCATTTCACCCTTGCAGTGACACATCTGAGGGAAAATGGCTCACGTTGTCATGTGCCATCTCCTCCTTCCCTCTCTTTCTTTTTTTTTTAAATATTTTTTATTACTTTCTGTGTGTGTGTGTGTGTGTCTGTGTGTGTGTGTGTGTGTGGTTAGCAGGGAACAAAAATGGTCCCACACACCGTTTTTTCCCCACACCTTCTGTAGCACTTTTCTTAAATGACGCAATTGACTTGAGCTACAATAGGAGAGCAGCGGTGTGCAACGTGATGAAATACACACAAGATCAAAGCTGAGATGGTTCCGAGCCAGAGAGTGGGAACGTGGGTCTGAATTTTCCCAGAGTCTGAAGGAGCTGGTTCAGCCCATTGTGAAAGTTCTGGGTCGATTCCAGGTGCACATTTTCCTAAAATGTGGAGATATTTAGATCATTATCTCTCATTTGAGCTTATTACAATGAAACATCTTCTCTGTTCACTACTTTTATAACTGGTTTCACAATTTTATTATACTTTTCTAAGAGACTTTTATGGCAGCGTGGTATTTGCTTGAATGTGAACGGGAACATCATGTTTAAAGATTGATGATGCATAACACAAGGTGAAAAGGGGTTCATAACCTTACATGGGATCTTACTCCTTTCTGGCAGTTCCAAACAACACAGCAGTGTCTGCCCAGCAGATAACATTTCTTCCAGCAGCTGCTCTGAGAGAGTGAATTCCTAAGGGGCAGTAAGCCAAATCCACCTCTGTGAATAACAACCCCTACCCATTCATTAATGCATTATGTAATTAACATTGAGAATAACATTATGGGAATTAAACTTTTCTTAACGGTCTCCTGTGGAAGTTCTTCTCTTTGTGGATTTATAGCTTTGTCAAATTTTAATTATTTGCAATGAAACTTTCCATGTTCATGCTCTGCCTCAGGCTGGCATTTTTTTTAGTAGGGGCGATTTTTTTTGGTGGGGTATTTTTTTTTAGTAATTAATGTTTTAACAGTCTGGCCATTTTTGGAAAAGGAGATGGAGGAAAATAAATTACTCTTCTAAACCAGACATTTTTTCCCTAACTGTTTTTCTTGAAACAGTGTAAAATCTGAAGGCTTTCAGGAGGAAACCTGAGAAGGAATGGGCTGGGTAAGAAGGAGGTGCTGTTACATTGGGTTTAAGCCCATGGACATGGCAATGTGCATGTGGTCCAGACACCAAAGTCTCTGCACTTCTGTAAAGTGCCAGCCTGTATTATAAACTTTTTACATGGCAGGCAGATGAGTTGAAATCCTAAACAGAAGGGCATAACCACAAAAAAACACAGCAGTATAGGTGATCACAGCTCTATTTGTTCTTTGAGCTATAGAAAAATACAATGATCTGCCAACCTCATGGAAGGTCATGGTTGTTAGTCTCAACTCCTCATTTTTTCAGTTTTCCATTTAAGTCAGCCCAATATCATTGCCTATGGAGACAGATAGAGACCATTTACACATTTGAAAAATAAGATTGTGGAAAGGTTTTCTAAAAGATATGTACAAAGTTAGGATCCCTTTTAAGATAATATGCCTTTTAGAAATATTGCACACTAAATCTAAGTGATTGATTGTGTTGAGTGTACCGGCTTAAGCCACTTTTCCTCCCAGAATCAGGAAGAGGAGCCAGGATTTTGAATATCCCTATATTTTTTCTGGCTATCAGAGACATATATGTATCACATCTTCCTTTAACCATCTGTTCTGGTACAATAATAACATACGACCTCTGCCAGTTGCTCCTTCAGTTCCCGTGGCAGATAGCAATGTGCATCCAAAGGCAGTGGGATTTGCCTGATGCATGAGGTTCATGCCCACCCCCTCATCCTGTCTATTCCCTACTAGTGTGAGTTTACCTGGAGTAATTAAAGACCCAAATCTACTGAAGGGTTGGCTCCAGCTTGTCAAGTTTGCCAGGCAGCAGGGAAGGGGACTCTGAAATGCTCTCACATCCATCCTGGGTTACTTCCTCAGCAGGTTATCCATGGGCTCCTCTTGCAAGCTACTGGTTACCCACTGTCTGAAAACCATGAGGAAGCCACTCCCAAACCAGGCTTATTCTCTCTGTTGTGTTTTCATACAGGAAGACATGAAATAGGAGAGGGAAAAGGATAATCCAGACTACTTCAAGAGCCCTTTTGTTAAGATGCTTATTTTAGAAATATTTCTTCTCTTGAACATCCTAAATTCTTCAAATCTTATTCTCTGATAAAGTAAATGTTTGTAGTAGCTGAAAATAGCTTTATGCCAAGTTAGAAGGCTGGGACTAGGAAGGATCACACTTGATTCTTTCCATGATTTCCTGTCACACTCCCCAGTCGGTGGAGCTGAAACCTCATGAGAGGCCTTTCTGCAGATCTGCAGTGACAGATGACAGTGCAACTCTGGAGAGATGGCTGCACATTCAACATGTTTGCATTCCCCATGAAATCAATCAAGGCCTCTTACCAACCAGGATCTTGTAGTCTCTAACCAATCTCTCCAAATTCTGCTGTAAGCAAAACAGGTGTGTGCAGCTTCTTTTTTTTCTTTTTCCCTTTTTCCAAATTGATTACCTCAATTATTCTTCATTATATGAAACCTAAGGAAAAGATGAAGTACACTAACTTGTGGCCACCTGGCAGATGCAGCTCAACCATCAGAAATTAGAAATTGATGCTGGTTGCTTTGTACTGTTCCATGGGAAGATTTATGTCTTAGCCAGTGCTGATGGAATAAATTAAACTGGGCATTTAAAAGGAATAAAGATTTACTCAGCATTCAAAAGCTGGCTTCAGTGCCTCATGGAAGAGTGTGGCAAGTATTCCATAGACATGCAAATCTATCAAACTAGCAAAGAAAGCCTGGATAACTTGTCCTTAAAGCTGTGACATTTCACCCCAGTGCCCTCTCATTCCCAGAAAAGCTGCCAGGGAAAAGATTTCCCAATGCAGAAAAGAAAAGCATACTGGGCTTCACAGAGACCATCAGATTTTAGAAATGGACCTGAAATAAGACTCAGCCTCTATCCCATCCTTCTTTCAAGATGAACTATGTTGCTCCAGCGAAGGAGAAGCTGGTTTTGATTTGCTCCACAGTTTGCTTTCATGGGAGAAATGTGTTTGATTGAAAACTAAACTGGAAGATTTTTGGTCTGTAGGGCCAGAGACTCTAGGAGGAGCATGCAGGCAGTGTATGGTGTTGGAAAACTGCTGTGGCTTTCCTTACAGACTCTCTGGCAGAGTCACCTGGACTGCACTGTGCTTACGCTATGCAGGGCTTTTCAGTAAACATATTGGCACACTGGTATTATTTTCATTTTAATTTTGAACAAGGGACTGCTCAAGGAAAGAGACTAGACTTAAACAGATCATTTTTCCTCCAAGCTTGCTGCCAGCAGGAAGAGAAGTTGGTTTTCATTCATGCCCATTTGGCAAGCCAGGTCTGTGACTTAGCCCAGATTACGTGTTCAGAGCTATGTACAGGATTTTGGTCATTCTTCTTGCACTGCTTGTACTGCATTGGTCACTTTTGCCCAGACATTCCCCAAGACATGAAAAGGACATCCATTTTGCACGCATCAACATTTCAAAAAAGTCACCAGACACATCAGGGAAAGGAGGAATTTAATACTCATGTCTTGCCCAAAGATTATTAAACAGCTGAAGGTATGACAGGTTTTTTTCTGCATTTTACATTAAGGGTCCATTCAAAAGCATTGGTCCCATGTAAGACTTGAACCTGAAACATGCTGCCTCATGCAAGAATTTTGCTATTTGAAACTCCCTGTTGCAAATACATTTCTTTGTCAATGATTCATAGCAGGTTCTTTCTTGGATGACTTGCATTTCATTTTTTGCTTTCAAATGTATATATTGTGTGAGTCCAGCTGTGAAGTCATTGAAATAAATAGTCCTTTTCCCTTCTCTGTTCATGGGCAATTTGTTGCTGAGATTTATATGTGTTCTGATTGGGCAGCTTGGCCACATGATTCATTTTAGATTCACTCTTTGTTCGGTTCTCTCTAAATTTACTAGTTTCCAGCCTGAAACTGGTTTCATCCTTTCAACAGGTAAAAGAATGCCACAGCCTGTAGTACTGGATAAACACAGGACTGAACACAAAGTCACTTGCTGGAACATTCAATGAGGAGCAAAGAGAAAAGGAGTGAATCAAAGGGAAATTGCTGATTAATACCAAAATGTATGCATAAAAATACATGTGTATGACTCATCTACAAGAGAAAGAGAGCCTGCAGATAAATCAAACTTGCTCTCTAAAACATGAAAATTAGAAGGACTGTCTTGGAAAATAAACTAACAATCACTTGGATGCATTCAGATCAATCTGACTCCCACCATCTGCTGAAGCTTTGTGGGAAATGCATCGAATTCTCCTTCCTTGCACCTTAATTTTACCACCTTCCTGCTCATAATGCTGCTCCTTAGATATGTCAAAAGAATTAAGGACCAGGACCTGCCAATGCCCAGAACATCCATTCAGTGTCCTTGCTGAAGAAATAATAGGGACAAGGCAGCATGAGGCAGACTTTAGTCCCACTGGATAGCAAAGTTATCACAAACTTTTGAAGACCACAAGAATTTTACAGATAAAAGCAGAGGCTACAGCATGGCTGCACTGGAATCAGTTGAGTTCTAAGATTGATATGAACTTGTCATTTAAAGGTTGCCCCATTAATAATAAAAAAGAAAAGTATACTGGAAGAACAGATAGAAGAACAGATACTACTTAGACTCTGCTTTCAAGCCCATTTAAGCAGCAAAAGTGCCAAAAGACAGATACTGAAAAATATCTTAGTAACCTGGTAATTTCTTATGATAACTCTTAGGGAATCTGAGGAGGAAGAGGGTAGCCAGGTTGGCTGACTCTTAGACTGCTCAGTGAGTTTGGAAATTTTGATCAAAATGGGCATTCTCAGCCTTTTCCTGTCAGTCATCTCACAATTCAAGAAATGGTATCACTGGAGAGTCACATCAACGCTAAAGGGACAGGGAGAGGAAGAAATGAGGGATAGGACATGACATAACCAAGGAGAAAGCTGTCCTGTTTTTTACACTTTAGAATTTGCATTTTACAGTATATGTGCATCTTTTCTGAGGACTGTAATATGTCTACTGGCAGTGGAAAAAGGCAAAGAATTTCCATGGAAAGGCCATCTTCAAAGAAGATGTCCTGTGGTCACAGTATCTTCTCATTCTACCTCTTCTCCAGCAACTCAAATGGAAATTTTCATCAAATCTGGAGATGTCACCCTCCAGTGACATAACTTCTTCAGTTGTAAGGTGACTGCACATATTATAGGAGGTAAGAGACTAATAAAGGCTTACTTTTTGGCCAGCAGAGGCTCTCAGGCTCTATTCAGAGGTGAAGAAATATAAAAGGTGATGCAAAAGTCAGAAGACGGGGGCATGGACTTGTTTACATAAGAAGCAAATACTAAATGTGATGATGAACTGAAGTGTCTGTGACAGAACCTTTCTCGTAAAGCCATCTTATAATAAGTCCTCAGTGAGCCTCCAGAACTGCAGTTACTATGGGTGTTTGAGTGAGTATTTGAAAAGAACATTTACATGGAAGCTTAACCTCCTTTTATGTGAGAATATAGAGTTAGTCATCTCAGAACAAATTGAAGGAATGCATAATATATATGACAAAGGGCACATTCTGATGTTGGTCCCAAGAATAAGCTTCACGAAACTACCAAGTGTCACTTTTTCTGTAATTTGCTTTGTTTTAATATGATTCCATTTTCCCTTGAGCCATCCTTGAGCTGACATTAACAGGATGCACTCCATTAACCTCCATGAAGCCAAGTCCTTCAAAGCTCTTAATCTGACAGTGTTTTACTTTACTATGGGGTGTAAATCAACTTTAATGCCAGGACTGGAGGCACTGTAATCTAAGCCTAGAAAAGTTAAAAGGGTGTTGCAATGCATGTAAAATCTATATAAAATAGAAGGATGCTTTTTTCCCCCGAAGGAAAGAAAATGCTTTATTGGTTAAGCATTCTGATGTTACCTTGGAAAGGCTGGTGGTGGTTTTTCCTTTTTTTAAAAAGGGGAAAAACAAGTACAAATTACTTCTGCTAGGAAATACCAGCCAATAATTGGTAGATGAAATTCTGCAAAGTGTTAGTGGCGAAATCTTTCTGCAAGATGCACTGGGCCAGTTTTGAGGCCAGTTCCTTCCGGGTAACCCAACCAAATCCCACAGCACAATGCTGCAAACCATTCAGCCTGTCTCCTGCCTCCTGCCTTTCATAGGAAAGTGTTTTACTTCTCTGACCCGCCTCAGAAACTCAGCTCCTGCCACTAAACAGCCAAAATGGTTTTGAGATATTCCATTAAGGCCCAAAGCCACTGACCTCAGTGCTACTGAATTTCAGGCAAGATGTCCCTTCTGGTTTCACTTCTCTCGAGCAGGATGAGCTCAGAGGCTGTAATTGTGGGTTGCAGACATAGAAACTGTGAGCACAAGAGCAGATCCTTGCAGAAGGGAGGCTTTGAATGTTATAGGAAGGGAAATGTCTGGATTGAACTTGCTTTTCATTTTTATAGCTGGCACCAAAGGATATTTGGCTTCTTTTATTCTCTTGTAAAGACTCCATTTGTCCACTGAGTGGGGGGGAGGAAGAGAGATAATGAGTGACTTGGAACATCGGCACTGGAAGTTGGAAAGAAATGGTGTCCAGCCCCATTTTAGAATGGCTGTTCTAAAGAAATGCTGCTAAGGATTAGCTTTGATATTTTAGACTTCCAGGGAGGAAACCAAATTAGCATCAGAAAGGAAGATGTGTGGGTTGCCTCAAGTACAACTGATGGGTTTAATGTTAACATTATGAGAGTCATGCCAGAAATTTTCACTGCCACAGAAACCCAGCAGCAGGAATCGGTAAGGTGCCCAGGAAAATGGCACTGAGAATATGAACTGAAGTCCAGATGGCTCTTCCAAAATAGAGATTGGGAAATCATCCTGGCAAAAAAACAATCCCTGTCTTTGCTGCCTCTTTACAGACAGGGCTACAGTTGAAAATTAATGCAATTAGCTGGATGACCTAGAAAAAGGCAGAGAGAGCCTCTCTTTTCAGAGAGTTTCTTGTGGTTGGACCAAAGTCCCATTCAGGAGAAGCATCCAGCAAGAATTTCAGAGCTTCCTGAAAAGTGGTTCAATGCAAAGTGGTGGAATTGAATGCAATGTTTCACATTAGTCCTGTGCTTCATCTGAGCCAATCACTTTCCACCCAGTGACTCCAGGGAGTCCCTAACTTAACGAGGTAGTGAATCTTGATTGGACTTCTAAGGGATGGGACCCATACAACACAAAGTAACATTCAAAATTCTTAAAATCCGTGTCATGAATGTTAATGTCACAATATGACAGAATAACTTTCCACTACCTGTGGTCTCAGACCCACAGTTCAGAGAAATGTTTCCAATTATGACAGCACCCACAGGGTTAAGATGCCAGTTATCCCAGAGTTATTTGTAGCCTGAATAATTTCCCTCTTTTAAGAACTGTTCTTTCTCTTTCATAGTCTGGCATAAAAAGCCCAGCATCTAGACCCCAATCTCTGCTGTCCAAAAAAAAAAAACCCTGATTCCTTGCCCTTGTTTCCCTTCATGGTCTCATCAGCTCAGACCATTTTGCCCAGCCAGGAAGGCACACACAAATGGGACATAAGGGAGCCTGCTGTAACAAGACTCCATGAATCTCCTATCCCTAAAGAGCTTTAAAGCCATTTTCCCTCCTCCAGGGACTCAAACGCAGCATCTCCAAAAAGCACTTAGCCTCTGCCAGCCTAGGTCCTGGGAACTTGAGTTTATTCACAAACTCACATGTTCCAGCATTAAGCAGTGGCTGCCAAGCTGACAGGCCAGTGACTGAATGTTTTTTTATTAAAAATAAATAATATTTTTTAAGCAAAACTCGGTGAACTGTATCTTCACATCTGAAACAGGATGGGTTGGAATTCACTCTTTACCTGTTGGACCTTCCAAAATTGACACAAATCACCCCTCTGCTTTAATGCCTTTGATGTTTTTTGGTTTTTCTCTCCTAACGGGTAAGGGAGAGGAGACTCTTTTTGTTTTTACATAAACTCCAGAGAATTGTTTTTAAGTTTGAGTGCAGTAATGCAGACAGGTTTCTAAGATACGTACTTCAAATGCACGTTAATGTTCTTATTTGAACGCCTACAAAAGTTGGCCTGATATATAAAGATACAAGATGTACTGATACATGTGCCAGTTGTGTTTGATACAAATCTAGAAATCAAGCTGCAAGCATTTTGTTTTGAATCCTTGGGCCAAAATGTAAAGACCTTATACCTAGGTGCAAATGAAGCCTGTTTCCATTTGAGTATTTTTTCAGGTTGTTTTTTTCTTATTAAGGCATTAAGAGTATTTTTAGACAATAAAAAATATTAATTTACCTAAACAGGGATTTGCAGTGGTAATTTAAGAAACTTAACCAAATTTCACCACAAGAATAGAAGAAAGAATGGGTTTTACTTAAATGAAGGATTTTGGTTAATCTTACACTGAAATTTTGAACTAAAAGGTGAGCATTATTTCTAAAAAAGAAATTCTTACCAATTATTTGTTTTTTAACAATTTTTGAAAAATGTTTTAAGGATAGTTTCTGATCGTTCAAAGCATTTTACTTAAAGAACATCTAAAATACTTTTTTTTTACTTTGGAACCAATCAGAACCAAGTACCTGCTGAGAAGGCTGTCTGTTTGTGCCCACTGCACCCAAAGGAGCTGGTTTGTTCCTTCTTGTGAGATTCTTGCCCAGGCTTTCCTGGACCAGAGAGGGTGAATAGCCAAAAAAAAAGGGTTTCTGGTAATGAAGAGAGTAAACAAAAAGCTTTTAAAAAAAGTTTCTGCAATCTTGTCTTGCTGACTCTGTAACATGTAATAGAGTTTTTAAAGGGCCTTTAAAGGAAGTCATTCAACCAGCTTTGCTGTGTCACTTTCCACTTCATGAGTTTTTCAGAAAAACCTGAGAACAGCTGAGTAAAACATAGGAGTGAGCTTTGAAGGATGTGTAACGGATAACAAGAAGGAAATATCTTTGCCATCCAGATCTGAGCGCATAATTTAGCTAATCTCACCCTGTTCCGAAGTTTCCAGCTGAGATGTGACCACAGCCACATTTCACCTGCAAACCCCTTTGTACCAGCACAAAAACCAAGTCACTCTTGCACATCCAGCATGCTGACAAACCTCCCAGGAGTTTCAGAATAAGTATCACAGATGAGAAAACAGATCCTTGTGTATTAAACTGTTATTCTGAGGTGATCTGGTAAAATCTGGTGGAGCTGAAGACTGACGTAGGATTTCTGGAATCTTAGGGCTAAACTTAAAGGGCAGAATGATTTGGTGCTGGAGAAGATGTGCTTGAACTGATGTGGTCAAGATCAAATCAGTGTTCTGCAGTTTAACTTCCAATCAAACATTACTGAATGTATTGTGTGGAGGAGTATGCAATTGTATGAATTTAATGCATAAACATAAATATGATGGATTTCTAATTACTAACTTCCTACTTTCTTAAGCAGTCTGAGATCATTCACTGTGAGGAGGAGGGACAGAGTTTGAAGCCAAGTTAAGTTTTCTTTGCTTAATATGACTGTATAAGGTTTTCTAGCTACAGAGCTGGGATAAGACCTAGAAGCTGCCCAAACACTGCTGAATCAAATAGAGAGGCCTTCCAAAAAAAAAAGAGGAATACCAGGCAAGGAACAATAATGTCAACATTAAACTCAGCTGATGCCTTTTTATTAATATATATCATGAACATTATTGCAGAATTGAAAATCCTTCCCTCCACTGTTTGTTGCTGTTTCAGGGATGGGAGTTGAAGGGAAGAGGCATTTTATTTCTGTCAAATAGAGCCATTTGAAGGCACTGTGGAAGGGACTGCTTTCTCTCCTGTTCTTTCCATTCCTCTTCTGTTTATTCATTCATCCATATTCAGTCCCTTCCTCTGTGCCTAAGATTCTATTTATCCATCAGTGAGCATAAAATCATAGAATCATAGAGTATGCTGAGTTGGAAGGGACCCATCTGGATTGTCAAGTCAAACTTCTGGTCTTGTGCAGGACACTCCAAGGGTCACACCATGTGCCTGAGAGCATTGTCCAAATGCTTCCTGGATGCTGTCAGGCTGGTGCTGTGACCACTTTCCTGGGAAGCCTCTTCCAGTGCCCAACCACCCTCTGGATGAAAAACCTTTTCCTGATATCCAACCTAAACCTCTCCTGGCTCATCTTCATGCTGTTTCCTCCAGTCCTGTCACTGGGCATGAGAGTGAAGAGATTGGTTCCTGCCCCTCTGCTTCTCTTTTGGAGGATGTTGAAGCTTGATATCTTTTGTATATTATGGTGCCCAAAACTTCTCATATTGCTCCAAGTGTCCTGTACTGTCCCCACTGCTGTAACCAGAAAAAGACATGATCCCAGGGACCCTGTGAAAGTCCTTATTGGACTCCTCAGAGGGAGTTAATGATCAATGTCCATGCTGATAAGCAGAGAAACTGTAAGTCTCTTGCCAAAGAGGAGCTGGAGACCTAGAGCAGCTTTCAGCTGTGTCAGGTCAGGCAGCTCAAGTCTGAATATCTTCAGATATGCCTTGGCTTTCCAAGTAAATACCAACTAGTCTCTGCAGCTTCTGAGGATTGTTCAACCCAGATTCTGACCTTAGGCTACGTTCTTTTCAGTCCTGACCCAAAATAACTCTGCTGATTTCAGTAAAGTGACTCTGGATTTGTGCCACTCAGTGCAAAATTGGAATTTGTCCTCTTAGAGACTAGCTGTCCCAGCAGAGTTTATGTGTGGTGCTCATTCAATCACTGAGAATAAAGCACAGCAAGCTGGGGGTCCAGTGACCTTCTTACTGCTTCCCTTGTGTCACCCAAAGCAAAAGAGGTCCTGCAAAGTCAGCCATCCAAAGCACAGAGCTGGCTATAAACAATCCAAAGGGCCCTGTTTTCCCAATGCAAGGGAGAGAACTGCTTGGGCATCTCTGGGATGTATGGATTGTGTTTAGTCTACATGCTTAAAAATAATAATAATAAAAATATTGTCCAGGCCAGAAGGAATTTACGGGCTTAGGACATCATGGAAAGTAGCTACCTTAGTCTGCAGAGTAAAAATATTCCAGAGAAATCCAAATAAGCTGCTCCTCATCCTATTAATTCATCAAACTTGGCCATGCATCACTGTCTAGCACAGCACCCTTTCCTAGGCAATTATCTTCCTCTTCATGGTGAGTCATGAGCTGTGAGAGATTCTTCCCAGCCTGTGTGGACTTGATTGGCATGGGACATTAGCCAAACAGCCGAATTTTCCTCATGAGATTCAAGTTCTCAGATACCAAAGACCCTCCTCCAGCAGCATTAGGCACAGGGCGCTGCACTGTTACTTAAATGAGGCTCAAATCCTCAGTTCCCCTTTCATGGGGAAGGGGATATGCCTGAAATCACACCCTTAGGAGGATCACGTCGCTCTGGAGCGAGGAATGTTGGCCTCAGGATAATTAGGCCAGACACATTTCAATGGCAAATCGTATTTTTCACAGTCCAAGCAGCCAGACGTGTTTACCTCAATTCCCAGGACAAGCAGAAGTTCGTACACTGAGGCACTCACCATCCTTCAGCTCAGAGCCTTAAGCTCTTTGCTGGGAGCTAATTTGGGAACACTAGGCAGCATATCAAGGCTGCCTCAGCACCGCCATGTGCAGCTGCAAAAAGCCATTCAGAACTGCAGCTGGACGCCTTTTGCCTCCTCTTAACAGCTGCCATAAATATTCCCATCTGATATCCTTCACATTGGGACAGGAGGTTAAAGATTTAACAACATTGATGGCAAGATCTGGATTGGAATGTTGGATAATCTTTATAAGAATGGTAACTTTGACTGTCTAGTATTTATCTATTGAATCTTGTGTCTGTTTGGAAAAGGAAATTCTGGGATGGAAACTTCTATTTGTGATTTTAGACAATCCAACCATTCCACATCATCTGTCACAATAGTTTCTAGACAGACAGCATTATGTTCTGGACATATCTTTGAAACTTTTGGATGAAAGGACCTAATTATTTATTTTGGGTAGAAAAATGCACTGACTCCTCTAAATTCACTTTATGGATGCTCATTTATGAACCAGGAAAGTCCAGGTGAATGCACTCTGGGATTTGTACCTCTGTGCTTAGAATTACAAACTCACTGCTGAAGCAAATGGGAAAAACTTCACTGAGATCAATGGCTCCACCATCACTGATTCTAGAGCCTGGCTGCACATGTGCAAAGCGTCAGTCATTCTCATTTTAGAAACCTACACCCATTCCATAGCCAAAAAGTACAAAGTAAGTCAGCCAAAGGAAATTCTGCCCCTCCTTGAGTATGGGTTAAGTGGCTTTGCCAAAGAGGCAAGCACAGCTTCTAGAACAAAAGCCATTACTTTTAACTGAACATAGAGCTTCTGTTTAAAAGGATGTATGTTCATGAACAGTACAGACTGCCCTACAGTTTTCTGAAACACATGGAGTTGGAACAAAACCTCTTTAAATTCGGGGTTTGTTGTGATCTCATTGTTCACACATTGTCTACAGCCACCACTGGGCACATCCTCTATAGCTGGGCTGTTTAGTGCCGAAGGGTTTCCTGCTGCTCTGTCCTAGGTAAGACTTTTGACTACCCAGAGGCAGAAGAGAGAAGTGGCATTCCTCTGGAGAACATATTCACATCATTAGTCATTGATGTTCTGTCTGAAGACCAGAGTGGCTGCCAGTCAGCAGAGAAGAGAGTATTGCAAGCAAATAAATTATAACATTCACCAGCAACTCAGTGGGTGGAGAAGCAAGGTAAGACCCTGTGTTTACCCTTCACTCCTAGCTCAGGTCTATTGATTATTTCAGAACCACAGCTGTGATCAGTGAACAAGACAGGGATTGTTTTCATTTTATCATGTTGAGTATTTCACTCAGGCACCAACTGAGAAGTTGTTCCTGAGCTCTTTAGATCTGCTGCACGAGCCGGGGCTAAGCAAGTCATGGTTCACTTTCATAGGAGCTAGAGTCATTGGCATTTTATATGAAAATATGCATCTGGTTTTAACTTCTTTTGGGATAAGAGGCCAGAACACTAAATCTGATGATCGATAGCCTCATAGAAGCAACTAGAGTATACGCTTCCTTGGATGACCTCTGATTTGTTTCATGCTCACCAAAAAGCCCAACAATTCTTTGAGACTCAAAGATCCATGATGCTGGAGCTTTTAACCAGCAGTGTGATGTGTGAGGAGGCATTAGAAATGTGTTCACCTGGAAAAATCTGTGTTCACTATAACACTAGAGACAGAAAATGCTTCAATTTTACTATTAATCTTTCATCTGAATATCTCTATTCTCCTATGCTAGGGCAAAAGTAATCCCAACCACAAACAAAGTCAGTCTTCTCCCAAAAAACCTATCTCATCTTGTCCCAGAGTTGCTCCTCTGGAACTGAAACCCAAGATAATTTCCAAGGAAGGTATGGGCATGGTTGTCGATGTCTGAGTGTGGAGGGAGGTAGCCACAACTCAGAGCTGTAATCTCAGCAACTAAGATACTGATTTTTGTTTACCATGGGTCCTTGCATGCACCTATCAGAACCAGCTCAAGCATCTTAACTTCAGCACACAGAGCTGCCAGGAGACATGCTGTGACTAAATGCAGAAGACTGTGCTCTAAGGACTTCTTTTGACCCTGGAATGATGGCAGAAGATAATTTTGGCCTCTTCATTTGTCCCAGCCTTGGTGCTGTAGAGCATAAGATAATACTTTGCTACAGATTATAGGTTCAGACTATTTGATAAACAGGAGTCTATTTTTAGGCAATAGAATTGCCTAGGGCACTTGTGAAATATCCATCTCTGAATGGTTTTAATAGCAGGTTAGACAAATCATTTCAGTAAAGGCAATCTTGCCATGAGGCAGGCAGATTTCCTCATTTCTGTTTTAAGTGACTCAGTATACTATAAAGGGAGAGGAATAAAAGCAACTTAAGCATAAATTGGCAAAACTTGAATCTTTTTTGAAGCAGTCAAACAGTACTGTTTGGGGACAGATGGAGATAAAGGAAACAGGAGAGGAGCTGAAGAAATGATGCATCAGAGAAAAAGGACTGACAAAGGAAAAATAGGGAGAAATTAGATTCCTGACAAGAATTTGGAAGCAAATCAGTGGTGCCTCTCCCCATTTAAGAGACTCGGCAAAAGCAGGATTTAATGAATACTGAATTTTAACACACTGATTCAAGAAAGGTATTAGATCCCTCTCCTTTGAACCAGCCACCTCTAGGGAAAAGTGAGTGAACAGCTAGTGCTGAGTTGACACAGCCAGTGCACTTTTAACATGTAATCCATATACACACTGAGCATTTATGCACTCTCATCCATCCCCTGTTCTGTTCACTAAAGCTTTTTCTTGATGCTGAATTTAAGCAAAACCATAACTACAAAACTAGCTGGAATCCTTGTGTCCTCCTATTTCTGTATGCTCCTGTTTGCTATGTCTAATACTTTGTCCTTGGGATATGACATGGGATTTTTTGGATCTGAGCTTGGGACAAATGGAAGGAGATATCAGCAAATGGCTGATCATGATGTGAAAGTCATACAAGCAGGTACAACTCTTTTTGCAGGTAATATTCACCTTGATTTTCGGCTCTTTATAAGACACTTTTTTAGCCTGATCTGGGGAGACTCGTAATTTTCCAGGTCAAGGGTGGAACAAAAAGGGTAGTAAGATTTGAAGACAGGTTTCGTAGTCTGCTCTTATTATCATGCTGTGGGGTGGGGAGATGGGACTGTTTTAGCTGTTTCACTTTCCTCCAGGTTTGGCTGCACTGCCGGAGCCATCTTCAGTGAGGGCTTTACCAGCAGCCTCCTGTTCTGTCCCACTGTGTGACAGACCCTGCTGCACTTAATTAAGAGCTAGACACTGCAGACAGCAGCATAGCAGTCCCCAGCAGTATTACAAAGGAGCACATGTGTAAGGGAAAAGAGAGCATTTCCCATGCAAACCAGGGTTTGCATGCTCTGCCAGGTCAATTATAAGCTTTTTTCAGCCACAGAGGAAACAGCTCTTTCTCCCTTTTATTAAAATGGCTGCTCCATCCCATTGTGGATTGAAAGAGCTACTTGGCTGCCCTTGCATCCCAGCTGACCTCCAGCCACAAGCCTAGGTCTTTACCAGAAAGGAGGAGGAACCATCAGTCTCCAAATGAAGACATTGTCCTCCTGATTATCTCTTTGTTGCCAGTGTTGTATGAGGTTATAGAAAGGAATAGAACAGTTCCAAGATGGCTGTGGGTGAAACAGTGTGTCCCAGCCTGGATGAGCATTTTCTTCCGGCTCTGCACAATCTGCTCTGTCAGGAAGAGCTGTACCTATACATGAGGTATAAATTTTCTGGGAAAAACTGTTCTCCCCATCTTCTCCTGCCAACACCATTCAGCGTGGCACACCATTCCAGCCCATGTGTCCCAACACCATCTTGTGTCTGGAGGCCTCTACAGTTTCTTTCTTTGTCTGGGTTTGGATTAACCTGGCCCTATACATCTAGAGAATCAGACTGGAGAAGGTTTTGACCAATGCAGGCAGGGAACAGGTATCAGTGCCTGGGGTTCACTGAAGTAAGGAGAAGATAGGACCTTCAGAGGTACCTGGGTCAGGATGATGAAGGTGTCCCTATAGGGAAGAAGGCATAGATTACACAGCCTGGCCTTCTGCTAGTCACCTGAAATGACAAAAAATAATTGTTTGGTGGATTAATTTGTATGGGTGGGCTTCAGGTTGGAGACCAGGAGGATCTGCTAGGAGCAAGGTTCAGATCAACAGCAAGACTGGAAACCTTGCACCAATGAAGTCTATGGCAGAGCTCCAGCTGGTCTCACTGAGCACTGGACAGTATTTTTGGTCTTTCCATGATCCTGAATAAAAAGGTTCAATTTGTCTAGTGAAAGACATGTTCTCACCTGCTGTCATCATGTCATCATCTGCTGACTTATCTACCAGTTGGGAATTCAGTGCTAAATTTTTGGAGAACCAGTTCATCTGAAAGGAGTGTTCTTTACTTGGTTGGAACTCTTGATCCTGGTGTATAGAATTCCTGTCGTTGAAGGCTAGAGGATGGGGGCTTATTTTGGTGTTGGCAACAGGTTGTTTCTTTTCATGTGCATATTTTAATTTTCATTCTTATCTCCAGGTCATTCCTTCTGCCTTTGGTGTCCTCATTGCAGCACCCTGTCCATTTAGCTTGGCACTCTCTTAAATGGGTAGTGTATCCATCTGTCTTCAGGCTGGGAGGCTGTGCTCTATGTGGGATGCAGAATGTGCTCTCTGGCTCAGTGATCCCTGAGTTAGCAAATCACCTCATCCTCATGAAAGTGTTCCACAATATTGGACCATTCCACTTTTTCTGGAGATGTATCATGCAAAGAGGGCTTTCTATTTCTGTCACTTCTGACCTTCCTGAATTTGAGAATACTTGGGGGAAGATATCGTGGGTGCAAATTACTTTTTGCTGTCAATTTGCATACCTTCTGCCAACGCGTACTATCACTCACTGTCCAAGCACAGTGAATCATACCTTGCAAATGCCCCTTCAGTTTCTAATTAGCACATTCTGGCTGAGCAGACTCATATTTTCAATTTATCTTGTAGGAAGCAGGTTAATGTTAGTAAGACAGACACTGTATCTGGGGAGCAGAGCTGCAATAAAGGGCCTCCACTTTGCCAGCTGCTGAGTAACATGACCTTAAGAGGGAAATAAATTGTTGTTATAGTTTCTGTGATGATTTGGTTGTTTTGGGCTAACCAAAGTGTAATTTATTACACAAAGTATAATTTATGGTTTTACTTTGATGTGATGCCTCTTGTTCCTTCCCTACAGAATTTCAGTGTGCTGTTCAGGCCATCTTCTCCCCACTAGGTGTTTCCTACAATTCCTTCCATTGTCATCCATGTCAGCAATGGTTCCCTACAGCTTCAAAACATAGGCTTGTCTTTTAGGACTTCAGTCTGAGCCCATTATACTAAGGCGTCTTTTTTTCCCTCCACTGTCCCAGGCCCACAATGAAATGTAATTTGCTTTGGAGGACAATATCTGAAACAAACATTCCCCACTGAGTATTTTCAAAGAAGCTTGGACATACTCCTTGAAAGACAGCAGTGGTTGCTCCAGGGCTTTCCAGTCTGTCCTCTGGAACTGATCTACACACACAACAACATGGTTCAGAAACACGGGATTAATTGAATGTGGTGGTTTCCACATGTCCACAACACAAAGGGACCCAGTGTCTGTCATATCCATGATGATCCATGCACAAAGTTCCTGTCATTACAGACACAAGCTATTTACTCCAGTGTCACTCTGAGGCTCCAGCAGCTGCTCAGTTTCCTTTTGGGCAGGCCTGTCTATTGCTTTCCACTGCTATTCCATCTCCAGTGCTGCCCATGGGAGGGATGAGTAAGTGACGGGGAGGAGGTGGGCAGCGATGGCTCTGACAGAGGCATGTTTGTGCTGGACTCTCATGTTGTTCCTCTGTATCCAATGGAGAGCAGTCCATCTCCCCTGCACAGCAAGAGTTGCATAAAGCATCTCTGTGTGTTTGGAGGGAAAGGCTGAGCTGTGCTGATATTCCAACTGGTTCATCATGTGCAGTTGGGAGGCTCTGATGTACTCATTCCTTTCTGCCACCCTCACTGACTCAGATTTCCTGCTTGCCTGTGATGAGACTGAGCAGCCTTGGCTCAGCTCTGATGCACAAACCCAAATGCAGGCCAGAATCTCTTCTCCTTTTGTTAGTACTTCAGCACCTCCAAGGTATTGTCCATGTCATGACAGAGCACTGGCTTCAAATCTGAGAAATTCCTCTGTGGTATTTATGTCCTCTCAGCATGGCTAGGAAAATTGCTTCTTGTGGCACCCACTGGGATCCAAGAAAGGAAAAAGGAGTGGTGCTGACACCCACTTTCCCAGATACACAAAGAAGGATTAAAACACTCTGTCCCCAACTTTTTCATGTTTTAAAACTGCGGAAATGTAATTTCTTTTCCCCAGACAAAATTTTTCACATGGGATTTTTTTGCAAGTTTACACATTTCTTTTTGGCTTTGCCACACTGTTCATTTGTGGTTGTTGTGTATTAATGAAAAATCTGTGGAGATAAAACTTAGCATTCTTTGAAACATTTGGATTCTCCTGTTCAAAAGAGCTCTTCATTTTGAATTTTCTGTCCTGTCTTATGCTTTAAAGTACTCAAGAGTGACACAAGTTGACCTATTTCAGAAGAGATAAAATATTTCATTGATACAAAGTATGTTTTCCCATGTTCTGCACAGAAACTGGCATGTAGTTCTTCTTCTTCTTTCCTCTATTGTTTTGTTTGTTTGTTTGTTTTGTGTCAGAATCTCCAGGAAATAAGAAAATCCCCAGAGTACTCCAGAGCCTTTGCTGCTGACACACACATGTTTACTAGATTGCAGTGCATTTCAAGATCCTGTTGAAAAATGTCTCTGTTGTGAATATTTAGTGGATGTGCTCCAGCCCACATCATGGCTTCTTACCCATCTCTCCCACCCCAAGTTGCCATTATCTGGCCTCTTCTTTGCTGCTGTTACCACTCTGAAAGGGAGCTGCCCAAATGATAGGCTTTCTGTCCTTTCTCCACATTCCTTTGCTTGGAGCTCTGTTCCAGCAGGGCTGCCACTGGAAAGAGTTCCTGGTTCCTTTGGTTCCTTGTCTTTACCCGCAGCGGAGGCTGGAAAGTATCTTGTATTATGTTCAGCAGAGTGTGGGGGAATAAAGGGAAGAAACCAGTCACTTCTGGTCACAAGGGATAGTCTGATTTGCCAAAAACAACCAGCTTAGACGGGATTCCCATTCCAAACTGGATGCGATGATTCAGAAAATGGAGTAGATAATGAGCTGTTTGTGACCAGATCTTGTTTGTTTACTTTGCTGCAGAGCTGTCAATGGCCTGCTCATGAGAAGTGTCCTGTACTCTGACCTTGTAGAGGGAACCTACCTGAGATAAGCAGAGCAGAACCCAAACCTCCAGCTCTGCAAAGGAAAGCACTGTTTCCTGCGAAGGCCACCTGACAGTTGCCCATCCCACGAGGCCACGCAGAGGACACTCGGCTGCACGGCAGTGAAATGAGTTCCTGTTGTTAGAACACTGCATGGAATATCCCCAAGCCCTCACACATCAACTGGCCCAACACTGAGTTTGATGAAAGGCAGAGCAGATATTTTCCTTGAAACCAGATTTCTAGCTGGAGTGAAAGAAGAAGAACATGCTTTCCCTTTCCTCCTCTGTGCTGGCATCTGTCCAGACAGCAGCCAGCAAAAGCTGAAAGTCATGATGCAGTTTTGGGGAACTGAAATACTTCCTACAGGAGAAGTTGAAAGAGGCTACTCTGTTCTAACACAGCCTTTAGGAGTCTTCTCATCTAATTCCAGTTTGAAATACTCTTTCTTCAGGCAAATATCCAGCCTTGAATTAAACCTTCCACATGATGCAGATACCCTCTCTTTTAAAGTATTCCCTATTTTCTCCTTATTATACCTTGTTACACTTGTGCCGACTTGACTGAAAAACCCTCCACTACAATATTAGCATATGGAGTTTATTGCCACAAAACACCAGAAAGGACAAGCACTTAGCAGGATTCAAACATGGGAAATATGACACATCTTCCCACATTTCTTTGTCTCCAACGATGCATTCTGGGGAGTTCTTCCATGGAGGGACACAGTTAATTTCCTTCAAAAGCTGAACTCAGGGTAGTTTTTCAGAGACTATTTCTGCAGAATGAATGTGTTACATTACTTGAAAGAAGGGAAGGGGAATTGCCTTTTATGAAAAAAAATTAAATACTGGCAGATCTCAGAGTTTTGACATTGTGAGATTCTGGAGAAATGTTTAGGGAATTTTGCTCTTTTCTTGGGATGTTGAGGGAAATGAAGAGGAGAAAGGAACCAGCAGTAAAAGATGTAGGAAAAAGAAAAAAACAGCATTCTGAAGGAAATTCAAGTGGGGGTGGTTTAGTGGCAAAGCAAGGGGTTTCACTTTGAAGACTGAGCGTTCTGTTTTATACTTGTGAGAGCTGATGAAACAGACTCCAATCCTAAGAGATTTTAGTACTGATTAGTGAACATATACATTAAAAGAGTGAATTTACGAGAAATTTCCGAATATTTATCATGTTCACAGGTGATACCTAGGTGTACACCTACAGCTACTTGCAGGCAATATGTTTCATAGTAACTTGGGGGGGGAGGCAGGGTTTGTGCTGTAAGACTGGGAAAGAGTGGCTTGAGAGCTGCTCAGAAGAAAGAACCTTGGGGTGCTGGTGGACAGCCTGCTGGATGTGAGCAAACTGTGCCCAGGTGGCCAAGAAGGCCAAAGGCATCTTGACCTGTATCATGAATAGTGTGGCCAGCAGGACCAGGGCAGTGGTTGTTCCCCTGTACCTGGCACTGGTGAGGTCACACCTCTAGTCCTGTGTTCAGTTCTGGGTCCCTCACTATGAGAAAGATGTTGAGGTGCTGGAGCACGTTCAAAGAAGGGCAGTGGAGGTGGTGAAGGGTCAGGAACACAAGTCCTGTAAGGAGCAGCTGAGGGAGCCTGGGGTGTTTGGCCTGGAGAAAAGTCTCAAGGGGGTCTCCATTGCTCTCTACAACTCCCTGAAAAGAGGTTGCAGCCAGGTGGGGTTTGGTCTCTTCTGTCATGTCTTAAGCAAAACAATGAGAGGAAATGGCCTTACATTGCACCAGGGAAGGTTCAGATTAGATGTTAGAAGAAAAATTTCACTGAAAGAATGGTCAGGCATAGGAATAAGCTGCCCAGGGAGGTGATGAAGTCACCATCTCTGGAAGTGTTCAAGAGGTGCCTGAATGTGGCATTTGAGAGCATGATTAGGGATGATTAGGATGGTGCTGGGTCGGTGGTTGTAGTAGATGATCTTGAAGGTCTCCCTCAGCCCTGATGATTCTGTGATTCTGTAAAAAAGTAATATCCAAATGGGCATGTTTTGTTTGCATGGGCCAGGTAGAGAATATATTAACTTACTGAGCATTTTGCTATTTGATTTTGTATGTGGCAGTCCAGGCTCTCCAATCAGTACACCAGGAACTTCACCAAGCACTCCAAATCATTCAAGAGTTGCAGGAAAACTTCAGGCAAGACATATTTTCCCCCTTCAAAGGATAGTTGGCATTTTAAACTTGTTAAATTTTGCTCTTTTGTCATGACAGGAATGATCTATTCCTATGTTTTTACTCTGAATAATCTTTAAGATCATGCATTTGTGGATGCTGCCTTGTAGAACATGGAAATGGAGGACATCAGTTTATGTTAAAATATAGAACATGCATTGACTGCTTCTCACAATGGAATATTCCATGGTTTTGTCAACTCTGCTTTTGCAAATTAATTGATAGGCCCTTGGAGATGGATCAAAGCCAAACAACTTGGATATTGGCTTGAACCCACCAAGAGGTAGATCTGAGATATTTATTTGTTCTGTTACAGGGAAGCAGTTTGAGTACAAACAGCAGGACAGGGTGTAGGTTCTGGTGTCTGTAGGTAATGAATCACATCCACGTACACACAGACAGTGCTATGGGAACAAAACCTGGCAGCCATGACAACAAAAACACAAGCCTTTGTTACATGAGCTAAAACAGAAACTCTGTTATCTGTGCATAGAAGGACTTTTTTTTCTCCAAGGCTAGCTACAAGAGAAGAAAACAGAGTTATAAGGCAAATCAAGGCAGCATGGAAACATCTCCAGGACAAAAAGGTTTGGGGTTTCCCTAGTGTATGATAAGTTGGTGATTATGATAAACTGGCAATAACAAGAATGACAGAATGGTGAGTTCACTAGATGAGAAACTCTGCCTTAGAAAGCATTGTTACAAAAGCTATTCCAAGAACTTCAGGTAAACCAAGACCTTCCTACCTGGTCCATGGCTATTTAGTGGGAAAAAAGCAGTTGATAGTGAAGGCAGAAAATTCATTACTTAAAATCTTTTCATTTCAAGCCCTCTGTCTTTCAAGAAGAGATAATTTAAATTGACTGAAAACTGGGTAAAGTTCTTTCATGTAGGAAATGCAGAAAGCTAGTGTGGACAGTTCCTGGTCAGCAGGAAATAAAACTTCAGTATGAAGGACCCTAAGAACAAATGCAAAAACTACTTGTAAGATTTGCATTTCAGTAATACCTACAGGTTCATACTGGCACTGGCACCAGCATGCTAAATGAAATATAAACAGAAATCAAAACTTAATCTTGGTACCAAAGCAGGTACTGTCTCTGGCTTTGGCAGGACAGCCTACTTCATGTGGTACCAGAAGCTTTCTTAATGCTCTGCCACATTCTGATCCAAATTCATGGCCTGGAGTGATGCTTTTCAACAAAGGCAAGTATCTTACTATGGATCACTGGCATTTTGGATCAGTTAAGTCAACATTCCCCTGTCAAAGTCCAAAGCATCCAAAGGAGGGCCACAGGGATGGTGAAGGGCCTGGAGGGGAAGTTGTTTGAGGAGCAGCTGAGGTCACTTGGTCCATTTATCCTGGAGGAGACTAAGGGAACACCTCATTGTAGCCTGAACTTTCTCATGAGGGGAAGAGCACTCTTCTCTCTCATGACCATTGACAGGGCTTGAGGAAACAGCAGAAAGCTGAGTTGGGGAAGATTTAGATCAGATATCAGGAAAAGTTTTTTTATCAGAACGTGGTTTGGGCATGGGAACAGGCTCCCCAGGGAAGTGGTCACAGCCTGCCTGTGTCTGCGGCCTGGTGAGGAATAGAGACGCTAAAAATCTATAGAAAAACTGTGTTACAAGCTTTAGACTCCCCACACTCCACCCAAAAAAAGAAAACAAAGCACTGATCAATAACCAGCTCTGGAATAACAAGCTTGCTTGATTCCTCTCATTGAACTGCGTGTCAAGACACAAGGCACAGCTTGGTCTCTTGTGCAGTGCAGCTGCATGGAGAACTGAGTAGCTGCTACAGCTCAGGACTGGCTGATGTGAATTCCCCCCTGCGGCCTCACTCATCTCCAGCCCCAGATGTTCCCTGGTGGAGGTGCCCTGATTGCCATAGCAGACAAGTATCTTGCAGCACAGAGCCAACCTTGGGGATATGCCCTAGCATGTGTGCTAGCCAGCTTTCAAGGCACAGCTGAGCAAGAAAGTACAAAGGAGGATTCATGCACTGCTTTGTGGTCTCAAAGGAAGTCACGAAATGGGATCAGCACAGAAAGTCCTCCGGGCGTTCACACATGTCCCCCTGCTTTGTGTGAGAAGCCCATGCTCTGTGCTAGCCATCTGGGACAGCATCACCCACATTCAGGCTCTGACATTTGAGAGTGATTAAATATATTCCACAAAAGTCAAAACCAAAAGAGAAGCCAGTGAAACAGCAGAGATAAATAGATACATTTCCAATCTTACCCTGCAATGCATCTATAAACTATTGCCCTTCTAATTTTTGTTCTGACTTTTTCACCCGCTGTTCCTTCTCACTAGGACTCCTTTTAAAGCTGTTGTAGAAGGAATTATGTTCCGATAATGCCAAAATCAGAGGGATTTAAGTTAACTTAGTGCTGAGTGTCAAAAGTTTTTAAATCCTATTTCCCAACAGAAATGCTTCATAGATATGAGCCTGCCAAGCCTGAAGATGGGGCGTAGGTTTCTAAGACACCTAAATACAATTTGGAAATGCTCCTTTCCAAGCAGTGGGGATTTGCCATCATTGTAGGCAACTGCCCAATTCATTTCCCAAGTGCTGGCCCACCAGAATTCTTCCACAAACAATTTCATACCTGCAGCATGCCTGAGGATTATGGAAATTGCTCCAGTGCAAATCCCAGCTGCTGCTGGTTCTTGCACCCAGAGGTCAGACTGGTGCAGCTGCACAGCTGACTGGTCATGCTCTTTGAAAGCCACTGTGTCCCTGCATTGTACCCTGCAGCTGGTCTCTGCCTCAGAGCAGCAGGAAAAACATGACCTAGGCTCAATCACCAGTACCTTGAACACAAAGCACTGTAAATCTTGGTGAGGCCTTGACCTTAATTTTTTTACATAAGGTCAGCTTGGCTGCTGTCTCCTGCACCTCTCCTGTCAACCCTGGGTGTATTGGAGCTCGCTGTGATGCCCTGTATTGGGAAAGGCCATGGCTCTGGCTGCTGGCAGCACACAGAGAAGATCACTGAAAACAAACAGAGAGCAAGCAGCTTGGTTTTCATAACCTCGGTTAAACACAGGGGGTGAAGGATCCGAAGCAGCAAAGTCATGTGAGTTCAGGAAAGGCAGAGGGTAACCTCTGAGGGGCTCTTTTCTTTGGCAGCACAAGGGAGGATGGTGCACAGAGAAGGGGGAAAGGGAAAATTATGGAAATTTTTGGCCCTCTGTGCACAGCAATTCTGTCTTTTTCTCCTTCTGGGGCTGTAATAACAGAACTGACATTCATTACTGACAGTGACAAAGCTGCTTTCCTGGGCTCATGTGACAAAATGGTGCATTACAGCTGCCCCCTGCCCACAGAGCAGAGCAAATTAAAACTGCACTTATCTCATGGATTAGCTCACTTCTGCCTGCCTTCAGAGGCCTTGAATCATCCTTCTTCCTCGCTTCACCTGAAGCATAATTTAGCTTATTTCTATTCTCCTCCCCAAGTCATGCTGGGTTGGCAGGAGGTCTGCCCTCCTCCACTGCCCGTGGCAGGGACTGGGTGGCAGCTGGTCACTGCAGCCTGTGGTACATTCCTTTGGGCAAAGGTAGGGCATAACTGGGTCTTCTGTGGCTGCTGGGGAAACAAAATGCTTCTTTAAATCACAGGACTAAGCTGCCCTCCCCCCTGCAACAGTGTTTTTGGGTATTGATGGGAGCAAGCAGCAGACTCAAAAGGAGTGGGAAGAACACACTTGCAGACCTAGAGCTTCCCACCACTTAGGAAACAATGCAGGAACTAAACCCACACCTCTCAGCAAGGACTGGCCTCCAAGTCCCAGCAACCCTGAAAGGTCTCCAGCATGCATTCAAATGGTTCTAATGTAGCATATATCATTAAATGCAAAATAGCAATAGATTACTTCCATAGAATAAATCAAATAAATGCCCAGACTCGGAACCTACATGAAGATTTTAGTAGTTCCTCCCCAACTTGTAATTATTTTACCCCAAAGGTGAATGCTGGATACCACAACCATGGGCAAAGCTGACAACCTGTGCATCTTTCAGGATCCTCTCCATAGCCTGGTGACATCTCCAATGTTAACAAGCAATGTTAACAAGGTAGGAACCTGTGAAGATGGTCTCTCCCAAGACTCAGGAAGTACAGTTTTCTATCCACAAACAGGGGGGTGTTTTTCACTATTTAATTTGTACTCTTATTCTTACTAGAACATAGTATACGAAAATGTAGTAAATGTTTTTCAAATATCAATAGAAAGGCAGGCTGTGTTGAGGCATTTGGATTATGGTCCAGATAGTTACTGCTTTGCTGAATGTCTCATTTATCTAAGGGTAGAAGGAAGCATTCTGGCCACTTGGATATGAATTTGTGTGTGCACTAAGTTTGAAGACCTGAGGAGATGCCTAAGTTTCTTGTTGTGGCTGTGACATTTGATGTTACAGAAGGGCAAAAACAACAGCCTGAATTACCCATTACTCCTATGAAATTCCATATTTCTGTGATTGTCATATCTTAGCAAGAGCTTGTCACAGTCGTTTGCAGACAGTGCACAAAATAGAACTGCAAGTGACTTTCTTCAGTGCCATCAACTCTGTCTGCCTGCCCACAGACAAAACCTGTCCTCCCTCTGTCATTCCTGAGACATGCCATGTCCAACCTGTCTCTAAAGTCTCCCATGAAGTCCAAATCTCAGGCTATTTCAGGGCTTCATTTATCTTTCCTATTAGGAAAGTTTTTTCATTAAATCTAGCCTACATGTCCCTTGTTATACTTTAACCCTTCTCCTCTGCACCCCCGACATAAAGAACAAATTGTTCTCTTCCTCTTCATGTATTTAAAGACTGTTATTATATCCCTTCCCAGGCTGATCTTCTCCAGACTAAATAACCCCTATATTTCAATCTCTCCTCATTAGTCATGTTCTCTGGACTTCTAATCATTCTTGTTGGTCTCTTCTGGACATTGTTCAATCAGTTCCATCCTTCTTGAACAACAGTGACCAAAATTGGAGACAAGAGTACAGCAGGAAAACCACACCCCATGTCATGCAGATCTGGTTTATATATCCCAGTATGGTGTGTTTGCTTTTGTCATGGCAATCTTAATTCTGACTTCTCTTCAGCTTGCAATTCACAATTGCTCCAGATCCTTCTCTACTGGTTACTTCACATCCCTTATTTGTACATCTGATTGTTCTTGCCTAAGTATAGAACTGTGTATCTTGCATTTCTCTTTATTGAATTTCATCTTGTCCCATCACAAACCCCTGGATTATTCTTCCACTTATATTTGATAATTCTGAAGTACAAGACTGTCTTCTTTTGTTATCTTTTCAAATTTATGTTACCTGCTACTTTTAATAGCATATTTTCTTTTCATTCAATCTAGGTAAAAAATAAAAATAATGAATAGTAACAGGTTCAAAGAATATCACTGCAGAAGGTTACCAAATGTGTTCCTGCAATATGATGGTGATCTGAACCCAGCTGGTTGATATCTGAATTCGAACATGAACTTACAGCTACACACTGATTCTCAGCATGCTTCAGCACCTGAAGTTCTTCCTGACATTACTGTGATCCAAAGAAAACTCAAAAGTGCCAAAGATCCTGAAATATAATTGCCTATCAAGACACATGTGCTCTGTATTCACAGATTCATGAGTTTACTGTGTGTCATTGTACTTCATCTTTCAAAGACAGCAATGCAACAGAAGACAGACTGCACACTGGTACAGCTGAAATACCTAAACTATAATACCAAAAGCAAACCCTGATGAAAGCAAAGTAACAGACCACTGATTTTTCAGGAGGACATAGGAACAAATTCTTAGTGTCCAAAGCATTTGTTCAATGTGTCCTGACGAATTCAGCCCTAGTTTTCTTCTCCTGTAGCTGGTCCGCTTTCAGTAAATCTACCCTTTACTCACAACTATTTCCTGAATAGCTTTGAAATTTGTCTATATGCTTCTATTGCTCTCCCTTTCTGCATGCCATTCTCCTTGCCTGTACATTTCCTCCTCCCCATTTGCAAGGGCATCTGATCAGAAGCCATTTCTGTACCATTTGGGATGTGAAGAGTCCAAAACTCAGATCTCCCAAGGTAGACTTTGATACTCATTATTGATCATGATAACTGAGTGGTCTTCTGAGGTATCATTTCATCTGCAAATGTTCGTGTCATGTCTAAGGACAGGTCTGAACACATGCTCCACCTGTTAAATAGGAAAACAAGAAACAGTCACTCAGAGAGATCCCCCTTGGCAGTATGGCCCGTGTGTGTGTTTCTACATAGAGCAGCTTTTTGCTAAGCCCTGGAGAGACCCAAGACCCATTTGTGTAAACACAGATGGAGAAAGCTGAGATGCCTGGGAAATGGAGTCCTTTCAAACTCCAGTTAATCTTGATGAACTGCTGTTTTGTGGGCTTTGACCAGTAAATCCTGAGTCACAAGCAGGGTGAGACATCACCTTCCTTTTGTGACTGCAAGTCCAGCAATCATCAGTCTCTGTAGCTCAGTCCCCAAGGCCAAAAGTCTTGCAATCTGCTTCAATTTAATTTTTTCTTTGCTTTTCCTCCCACAACTCCTCCTTCTTGAAGTCACTTATCGTTACCTCTGGATTGTTGCCAGATTCTCTTCTGGCATCACTTCTCCCTCTTTTCTGCAATCTTTGCCTATAAGGTACCTTAATCACTTCCCATGTCAACTACCGCAAAGCTCTTTTTTATAGCTCCCATAAATACTTACAGGCTTTATGGATATTTCCTCTCCAAACTTCAGGGGATGCAGATCATTGCTTAGCACTGAAGAAATGGAAAGGAGGGCAGCCTGCTTCAGATTTCCACATGACCCAGGCATGGCAAATTTTCCTGCAAACTTAGATGAGATTGACTCTTGCATTAGAATAAAAAACGGTGGCTTGCAGTCCTGGCTCTCTGTTACTTCCCCACTCACGGATATCTCATTCTGCTTAATGATTGTTCCTTCCCAAGCATAAAGTCATCAGGTTACACAGAAATCTGGTTTTACTTTTATTTTTTTATAAGTTTGAACATTCTGGTGGTAATTTTGTTGCTCACTAAAGCATTTTTTTTTTCTGTAAAGTACTGTCAATCCTCTCAGCAATCAGATGATTTGCCTTCTTTTCCTCAGCCTCCTAAAAGAGGCACTGCACAGACCCCACAGGCCCAGGCATTACTGGTCAGAACCAACCAGTCAGATTTCTTAGTGACCTCTTCTGCAATTTTTCTTTCTCTATAGATATAGCTTAATGTCTCAGGCCAATGGGAGAGAAATTTCTTTTTCTCCTGGTTACAAAAGAAGAACTGTGTTTTATTTTTTTCCATCTCAGGGCTTTATATCAGCTGTCTGTTGGGTGTTTCAAAAGTAATTTTCTTGTCTCAGCACAGTAAACTCACAAGCAAATTCCCATAACGCTGGCAATACAAAGCAGTCAGACCAGCCAAGATATTTGTGCTTCAACATTTCAAATGCATTCTTGACTGCCTTCAAGCAATAATTTTATAGGGTTTTCCTTCCTGAGAAATTGTTCAGTGATGACCTAGAAGTGAAAAGTTCTGTCTCATTACCATTTCCATCCAATTCCACATTAAATTTACTGAAATAGCTGGCTTTGACTAAGCCAAGAGTCAAATATAAGAGTTACAAGGCCCTGATTAAGAAAGCACTTAATCACTTTCTGTGCTTTCAGTTGGACAGATGCTTTCCCCTGTCAAGGACCATATCAGTAGCTGGGGGAGGACTGGGGAAAAGAGCTTGGCTTAAAGCCTATGAGAATTCACAACCCAGAGATACAGCTGCAGGGCCTTACTAAAAGTACTGGTATTCTAGGACTATCAGCTGTCTCTCATTTTGCTCAAGACTTTCCAGGATACTTGCTCAATAAAACTCAGTGGCTTGGGTTGCATCTGAAAACAGAAGCTACAGAAAGCCCTGGGAACCATCCCAGGAGCACCTACCTTTCATGGAAAACAGAGAGGGGCCCAGAACAACTTCTACTTAGATTAGATTGCCCTTACTAAAAATAGGAAGCCCTTTAGTCCTCCATCTCTCTTGATAAAGCTTTATTTTTAAGCATATGTTTTGTTTGACCTTGATATTTTTTTAAAAAATGGAATGAAAGAAAGAAAAAGAGGGAGAAAAAAAGCCTCCTTGACACAATTCCAAGTAACACTGAAGATAAAGCTGTGCTGTGGTTATTTAGGATTCAGAGAGTGAGAGGTTTTATACAGTCTCACAACGTCCCATTTGAATTGTTCAAGTCAACATTTTTTGGCTCCAAAGGGATGTCAAAAAACACTTCATCCAGAATGTGTCTAGTTCTGGTCCACAAGGTATCCCTATTCCTTTCTCTGGCTTCTTAATAAAATTTCCCTGTTTATATAGACCCCCACAACTGCAGTCAAGAAATAACAGCAGTGAGAATGGTCATCAGCTCCCTAGGACAACAGTAATTTGATTTACTGACTCCAAAACCATCCCATCAGCTGATAGGCATTACCATACCCTGCCAAAACTTGACAGGTTCTCTCAATAGTCCAACCAAAGCAACCCAAAAGGTCTGAGTCTAGGTCTCTTTTGCAAAGGCAGGAAACAAATCTCCTTTCTTAACCTGAAAGGAAGACTTTTTGGAGCAGAGCACAGTGTCAGAGGGGGGTACTGGGAACTAATACTGTCATTTGCAGAGTGTGAATTTTATTTCAGGTGTGAAGAAGCCTTCTGAGGCAAAATTTGTGATGGAGCCTGAAGAAGTCATTGTGGATGACTTCCATCTAGAAAAATCACATGAGCAGCACTGGACATACCCAAAAGAGAACAACCCAAGCAGAAAATACATTTCTAGCTGTGAAAACAACTCCAGTACTGACAGTTGCTTGTTAAAACAATTGAAAATGTGCACAGACACAACGACAGAGGTGCAAGGCTAATGTGATTTCAGGACCAGCAGGCAAGAAGGATGTGAGTGAACCTTGCATGACCTTGTGAAAAAAAAGCTCTGGTGGCTCTGGGACTCCAGCTTGTGCTGTTTGTCAATGCCAGGCTGGTGTGAGCCATGCAACCCAATTTGCCTTCCATCCCAGGAGGATGTTAATTTTCCCTCCCCCCTGCTCTGTTCTCAGTACCAGCTGGGTCCCCACTGCTAGCACATTCAGGGTCCAGGAGACCCATGCAGATGTTTTCATGGACATAGCAAAAGCCCTTTCTCTCTGCCAAGACTCACACTGGGCTTTTCGCAGGAGCAAATGTATCTGTCGCTTCTAAAGCAATGTGGTTTTGGAGCAGCTCTAATTTAATCTGACGTTGAGAAATAAAATCCTTCTGACCTAGTTGTTGTATTCTCCTTGCTCTAAACAATTCTGACAGTAAAATGGCTATTATTTGCCTCTAAACCTGGAATCTCAACCTGAGGCAACCACCTTCTGTAGTAAATTTCACACCTGAATATGGTTTTGAAAGTTACTCTTGTTTTTTTTTCCCGACCAGAGATTCACAGACTCTTGTCATTGTTATTAAATATCTCAACTTTCAGGCTACTTATAATTCAAAATACAGAATTTCAGATTTTCAGACTTTTTGGCTGAAAGCCTTTTGCCACATACACTCATCCTGGGGCTTTGAATTTCCAGTTCTGGACCACAACCAGTTGAATTTGATAGCCAAACGGAGGTTAGGGTGCCATGCTTTGAGGGGCATATGGGATCCTTGAAGTGAAATGTTACTGGAGGTTCTTAGAGATGTTGGAGTTTTTGTAGCCTGGATTTGCACAGCTCTTGTACAAGTCTGTGCATTCTGTCAGCTTTCTGTCAGGTCTGTGCCACATGCAGGATCTTTGAGTGAAATTCATGACACTCTGAATGGCTCTTTTTAACACTCCAGTGCAAATCACCTTAACAAAGCAACGAAAGGGGTTTTCCATGCAGAAGGGTTCTCTTAAGGTGAAAGGCTAATACAGACTTCCCAGAATGATTCCTGCTTTCTGGTTATTGGCAGTCACCAGTGAAGATGGGAAAAGGAGACCGAGTCCTTCCACACTCACCTGGGAGCATCAGGTTTTGTTTGGAAAGTGACAGTCTTTCTAATAAATATTGCTAGTAAGAGTCAGCAGTGTTATTTCAATGTTAAGTCCTGGATTTTGGTGACCAGTCCTCGAAATACACCTTTTGAAATATTCAGACAAACTTCCTTGCTGAATGCCTGAAGGCTGCAGAAATTAAAATTTAAAGCAAAAAACCCAAATTTTTGCAACCAAATGCACCATCTTATATTGCAAAATTGTTTGTCTTTGGAGCGCTAGATTCAACTCAGTAAATCTTCATTCTGTTTCCTCAGAACTGAATGTCAATGCGAAGTTGTGCATGTGTAAGCTATATTTTTATTAATAACTTTTAAAAAGAAGAATGCGTCCCCCTTTTTTTGTTCAGTTAAAAATTATCTTCAAGAGTCACATGTAGATTCCCCAACCTCCAAAACCAATTTGCAATTCTGGTGACTTTTATTTTTCCCTTGTCAATGGTTGTGCTTTTGCTTTTCTTGGTGCAGATTTGTTCAGACCCATCACAGAGACAGGCCACATGCAGAGAGCACTAGTCCATGATTTCTCACAGAGATAGAGCAGAATGAGATCAGGTATTACATTTGGGGCCACTGTTATTCGTGGAGATGTCAAAATGGTGAAGAGAAGTCCCTAAAACTCACCATCTCAAGCTTCTACATCATGGTGATAAGTATCAAGCATGCCTATTAACAGATAGAAGACAGTTTTTTCAGTGTAGCCTTTTCCACATCCTATCCTGGGCCAGTCCTCAGTATCCCAGCACTGCTAGCTGAAAAATTTGACTGACATGATGGGTCCCCCCTTCTGCTTTATGAATTGCCAGAGAGCAGGAAAGAAAGGGATAAACAATATGCCAATGTGCAAAGTTGGGAATTCTGTGCAGCCATGTAGAAAACACCTGAGTGATAATTTACTGTGTATTTATAGTGCAGAACAGTTATGATGGAAACAGCTCCTGTAACAGCTTTTACTTTAAAGAGAGTCTGCACTTTGCAAACGGCTCATTGAACAGATCATCTTAGCTATTCTTTATGGAATGTGCCATCCTTACAAGAAAGGAATTTACTGGGCTTGGCAATAGGCTGGTCTAACTGTTCAGTCCTCTGCAAGCCCATTTGCCAAATTATGAGGAAGAGAATTCTGCAGCATCACCTCTATAGCTCACACTTCTTGACTATTGAGAGATCACACCTTTATTGAGCTTCCACAGCCCAGTTACCTCCTTTTCTGAGTATCTCTGAACTACCTGGCTACAGAGCAATGAAAGAATTTGTATCAGTCTCTGACTTGTACCTGAACTTTCCCAAAGATAAGCAGGCTTTGGATTATTTGGGGTTTGTTATGAAGAGAGGCCCAACGTGTTTTCTAGTCTCCATTACAGTTCCTAGAACAATTTTAATCTTGTTTTGTGGGACACTGCAAATACTGTTTCACTTCAGATCTTTCTCTCAGGTTAAAAAATCCTGTCACTAAAATGAGATTCGGCAAGTAGAAACACAGGTAGCAAAAAAGATCAAGCCCTTGACCTTCACTGTAAAGGTTTGATACTATAGACAGATTTACAACGTGCTTCCAACAACCTTATTCCACTGGTTCCCTCTTCTCTCTGTTTTATTTACCAGGATAAAATTTTACTTTTTGCTGTTTCCATTTTTACTCCAAAGAAGAATGATTCTTTTCAAGGACTGGAAAACCTTGAGGGTTTTTTGCCTATCCATTCCTCTTCTGTTTCAGTGGAATGCACTCCTGCAGTAGCCTGGGGGTCCTCAATCCTTCCCCCAGCATGCTTAAACCATGCATCTGCCTTGCCAAAGAACCTCTGCAGTGCACCCCAGAAACCATCCAACTGCAACAAGGCCAATTTGATCTCCTTCAGAGCAGAGACAGCACCTGCTCTAAACAAACAGCATCACCTTGCACAATAGAAGGGTGATTTGAGAAATCCTTAACCTCTTGCACCTAGGTTTTTAGTCCAGATATTAATCTAAATGGACACAAGGTAGAGACAGATGCTTTAGAAACTGACATATATGCATCAAAAAAATGTGAAGTTGACTGCTTATAGCTAGTTTGCTCTCAAAGAGCCATGGAACAGGGAGAAGGGAAAGTATCTTGGGAATAGACAGTGTAGCCCCCTCTTTGCACCACTCATGTGGAGGCACCAGGTGATGGTCACTCCCGGGCATCAGGAACTGGTCACTTCTCCCATTAAGGCAGCTGGTCATGAGCTTGGTGAGCACAGCCATGGTATGCCTCACTCTTCATCTTCTGAGTTTTCCAGTTCCAGCACTGCAAGTACATCTGGATTTGCAAAAGGTTTAAATTGCCCGAAACCACAGAAAGGGACAAACTTTGAAGAGATGAGCCTGCTACACCCCTGGCTCTTTGGCTCGCTGCCTTTGGGGAGCCACAGGTGTGGTTACAGTTCAAACCAGGGCAGGCTCTTCTTTTTTTCTTTCTTTTTCTTTCTTTCTTTCTGGTCCTTTTAAAGTACTAACAGAACAGCTGACCTGAGGAGCATGAGGAAGTCATCTGTGCTGTAGTGTGGGGATGCTGTGCTGTATCTTCTTTGCTCATGTCCCAACCAGAGCTGGGAAAAGAGAGAGGCACAGAGAGGGTGAGAAAATGAATTGAAACTCCATTGCTGCAAATGAAAGCAAATGAGATTAAATTCTAAACTTGGAAATATGTTTACACTTCTTTTAACTCCAAACACTCTATGATTCACAGAGTGGATACCCCTGAAGTCAGGTTTATGCGTACAGCTGTGTGCTGGTGAACTTCATTCTGCCATCTTGTTGAACCTGTTCCTAAAAATGTGCAGCTGTGTAAGAAGTTGGTATTCAGCTGCCCAGTAAAGGTGAAAAAAGTGATTGTCAATTCTTGAAGGCAATTATTGAAGCTCAAGGGCAAGATGAATTTTTCAAACCAAGCTTTAAAGCACTCTTGGAAAGTGGCAGTTTTGACACCAAAAAGCAGTCACCCATAAGAGGTGCCTAAGGGTGGCATTCAGGGGGCCATCTGGCCTCTATCTGGTCTGCATCAAGCCTCAGCAACTGTGACATTGCAGGAGGGTACTTTGGAAAGAGTTAAGTGAGGCAGGAAATATGGAAGATTTAGGGTGGGAAAAGAATTACAAAAAGATTAATTACAAGTTCTCCCCATGCTTTGGACCTAGCCCAGCTGTTTGCTTCTTCCTCAGAACACTTGGTCCAGAATCTGGGGCAAAAAAATGTGTGTTCATGTCTTTGTGGATGACCTTTCACTGTTCCAGGCTACAGTGACTCCTTATTGGCAGTCTGAACCAAGTTTTGGCTCTATTATTACTCGCCTCCTTGCAAAACTTGATGTCGCCTAAAGTCTTTGGCAGAAGATATGAAAGATACTTCACAAAATAAAGCAGGAGGGGGTTCCCACTGCTACTAGAGAGAGATTCTTGCTAGCTCAGCATTTGCTTTTGTAATGCACTTTACATAAGGTATGTTACTCTTCTGGCAACACCTCCAGGCCTAAATTTTCTCCTTTGTGCTCATGTGGATCTGGGGTAGGGGTTCCTCAGGGAAAGGCTCTCACACTTTCCTGCAGAATAGCTGCTTCCATTTCATGATCCCCCGTGTATATTTTTGGGCTCAGCCCTGAGTAAGCCTGTACTTTCAAGTTTGAGAACTTTTCCTGCATGAGTGTCACCTGAAATTATCTTTTCTCTCTACTGTTGCTGAATTATTCCATTGAACCACAACTCTGATTTTTAATGCATTTGTTCAGGGTGCTTTCATATTTTTTCTTACAGCACAAAGAGAAAGACACTAAATATGTGAGTGTGAGCCATCCCCTCCTGCGGGGCAGGGATGCTTGGCACACAGGTCTCAGACTGTGACACAGCACAGGGGTATTCATCACCCCTGAAGTTATTCATCATACCTGAAGCACAAAGAGAGGGTGCCAGCATGTGCATACTTCAAAAGGATAACTAAAGCATCTTTGTTTAGTACCTTTTCTGAAGGACAGTTTTGTGCACTGGAAGTAAAGATTTTAAGGTACTGATTTTGTCTTACACCTGGCTTCCAATCTTTGAGGTCTCACACTAAATTTTCCCTCCATCTGTAAAAAATTGCAATACCTACAGGTACACTGATTTAACCCAGATCATCAGTCTCCTTTACATCACCAGCCAATACCTCTCAAATTCTTAAGAATTTCTTAAATATAGTCCAAACATTTTTATTAGGCCACCTGCTCCAGATGCTAAAAACACTGGGTGCTCTAGGAAGAAAACACAACCTAAAAGTTTGTCCACAATCTGGAGCCCTGGGATAGCAGTGAGCAGATGAAGTGGGCTATGAAATAAAGAATCTGCTTGAGACCTATCCCTCATGCCAAAAAAGGCAAAACCTTTCTGAGGTGCTGCCAGTAGAAATTAGGAAAAAACTGCCATCATTTGTTTCAAGTTTGGGAATTGTTGCAACCCTAAGCAAAGATTTCCCACTTGCCACTTTTCTTTTTTCTTTCCAGTTCCTTGATCTTTTCCCTCTCTACAGCCGAGAATCAACCTCCTTGACTCAGAGTGTCTAATTCCCATATATTTCCCTATCAAAATCCTTCTGGGACTAGCACAGGCTCTGTGGCATTGGCACAAACCAATGACAAACTCCCAGCAGAGCCCAACACAGACAATAAAATGCCAGGCTACAACATAAATCCTTCCACTCCTAAATCAGACTTCACTTCTTCTGATCTTCTCTGAGTTCGTTGTCATTTGCTGTCCAATTTTTGAAATGGAATCTGAGGTCAGGAACTGCATTGTTTCTTTTGGATCATATTGCACATGCTTAACAAATACTAATAAAACCCAGCAACCTAATTAATTTAGCAGCCCTGAACTCTATGGACATGAGGGCAGTAGAAAATCCCATTTTCTGTTTTCTTCAGCAACATGATGCAACAAATATTTTTAACACTCTACCAAGATTTTATTTTTTTTTAATTATGAAGCAGGCTGATTTAAGGCTTTGTTTGTTTCAGAGTGATACAGTTTCATTAGGTATGTACTGGAAAGAATATGAATGGTTGGTACATTCACACAGACACATCATTGACTTGGGTCACCAAGTTCCTCAAGTTTATAAACAGTGGCTCTGTAGTATTTTAATGACTGGTCTTATGTAACAAGTTTGGACAACTGGAGACATGCACAGCATCGTTTACACCACAGCCTGTCTCCCACCTGCTTGAGTCCCAAATCAACCCTGGACCATAGCTGGAACACGGATGTACCTTCTGCTGCACATCCTCTGTCGTGGGCAGGAGCTGATGGCAGGTGAACTGGCACACCCCCAAAGCCTTTGGGCATGCATTTCTCAGGAGTCTTGGATGACCTGAGATACCACAGCATTTAAGGCATCAAGCTGCTCAACACCTGTTTTGACACAAGCCAGCAATTGAAGCCCTGCTTTTTGAGTAATGACCCTGAATGAAGAAAGGATCCACACGTGGTCATGTTGCACAGATTTCAGATCTCCAGCACTTAATGGTGATTCAAGAACTCTTCTTGCAATACCCCTTTCTGCCCCATGTCCAATCAATGTTTCTGGTTACCTTTCTTGACTAATCCTTCTATGATCACAAAACTCCATATGGAAGAGCTAGTGGATAGGAATTATCTTCTCTCCTGAAGGTTTCTAATGGTGGCTTTCAATATATTTTCCAAATTTTGCACTTACATGATGTCTTGTAACTGTTTTCACCATTTTCTTACCCACACAGAATTGAGCTGGAAAGGCACTGAAACCAGCTGAAGAAGTGAAAAAACCCACAGGTTTTTGGATTACATTGCTGGATTGTATCTGTTTTGAAGTTCTTCCCTCAGCTATGATAACATTACATGTCCTTGATCATACAAATAAGGCTTTTGAGGAGTCTTTGCAGAAAAGTCCTGGGCTGCATGAAATGCAGATAAATCTGTGATACCCAAGATGAATTTTGTTATGTGGAAAGGAGATTTGTAGTGCCTGACCCCATTTTTTTAGAACAGTAAAGGAAAGTGCTGCCTCTTTTGATACTGTAAACTGCCTCAAAATGGGATCCTTAAGATTAAATTAGAAAGACCTTTCCCTCACTTTGCCTGATCTGCACTTTGGCAGAAAAAATGACATGAGATTTCTAAGCAATCTGCATCAAATTCTCCATGGGATTCAGTGCATTAGGGGTGGCATTCTTTGGATTATTTCATTCTGTACCTTGCCAACCTCTCTCTCTGCTGGAAAAAAGTCTGTAAAAGCTACTGCTTCTTTACCTTCGGGCCAAGCCTTGAAGTGTTAAAGCACAACTCCTAGTAACATGGATTACAATAAAATCTGGGTTTCCTTGGTTCACTTTCACTGCTAGTTTATAGCACAAATGACCCAAAAGGTTGTTTTGCAATATTAAAGAGGACCAAGTGTCCTGTAAACTTTTTAATACCATGTGAAATTTGAAAGCCTTAACAGCAGAGGCTTAGCAGTAGTGTCTCTCAATGCGCAGGCATTTAATGAGTTGCATTTTATGACTCTGTTTTTCTTGTGGGCAATAAAAGGATATATGAAAGGGTCAAAGTTAGGAGACTGTAGGACAATGTGTCTTGCCAGGGTTACGTGCAGCCTACCTAGCAGTTTCCCAAGGGAAGGATGGCTTAGGTCTGCATCCATGGAATATTCTGTGTGATTTTCAAAGGTCTTCAAATAAAAGAGAGTACTGTAGACCTTCTTTTGTGAAATGGAGGTGAAGGGGAAGCAGAGACAGACATTGGCAGGCATCTGCAACCTGTACGGTTCAATGCACAAGTGTAATCCCAAGGCAAGCTGCAAGTGCCGGGCTCTGGTGATGAGGTCCACACTCTTTTTGTCTCATGACTTTTGTTTTCCACTTTTTTCCCATCAGGGGTAAACATGTGACACGAGATCAAAACTTGTATAGCTATTCTCCAGGCTGTCACTTGAACTTCCAATTAGCTAATTCTTGGCTGTTATTAGTATTGTTGCAGTAATCACAGAGATATCTCTGTTCTGGAGACCTTATCTATGGACAGCTGAAGCAGAAGTGTCCCAGAAATCTGAGACAGGCAGCTGGTTTCCCAAGTCAGTTTCCATCAGCCCTTACTGAAGGTAAATTCCTACAGAATCAATTTGCTTTGTATCTGTCAACTCTTACCCAAAGCTTTCTCAATATTAAATTTCCTTAGAAAGATATTTCTAATGTGTATTTGGGAGATACAAGTGAGGAACACAACAGTTTGTGAAAAACAATATCCTATTCATGTGCCTCTTGCCTGTTGAATATACTTGTGTAATACCTGAGAAGCTTTTCGATCGCTTTTTGTTGTCCTTCACTTTTGGGAAGGGGAAAGCTCTTTTTGTGTATACATGCATTTTGTGTATTTTTAAGTAAATCCAATGGGCTTTCAATGTCTTTCATTAGTTATTAAAACTGAAACTCCTGGAAATACCTGGGATGTGAAGCTATGGCAAGCCATGCCAAAAGCAGGCATGGATTGTTATCCCAGCCCCCCTTTTCCTCCTGTCACACAGCCACACACTGCAATATGCATGCTATCGCCGACCCCGATGCCTTTAAACATGCACTGAACAAACATCATGACAGCATTAGGCTTATTGACTGCTGACTCTTGGCAGCAGCCCCACGGCTTGTGGGGAGTGCAGAATGCGTGTCTGGATGGGAGCAGTGGCCCTTCGCTCTTCAGGGATCAGCCCTGAGCGCTGCTGACCCTGCCTGTGCCTTGCCGAGCAGCAGATGCTCCGGGAGTGCCTCCCAGCTACCAGCGGGTGGCCGATGACTCACCGGGACATCTCCCTTTTTCCAGGACCAGCCCCTCCTGGCCGGTGACGAACCCTCTGTGCTGGGGCTGCTGCCCCCGGCGTTCGCTGCCTCTCCGGCTGGGAGCAGCCGGCCTTTGCCAAACCCCGATCCGTGCGGTTTGGCACCCTCTGCTCGTCAGGAGCAGCAGCTCCATCCAGCACTCGCTGCTGTGTACAAGTCAAGCAGCAGCCGCAGCGAGGAGCGGGACAGAAGCTGGCCCACAAGCTCCTCTTTAAGCTTTAGGAGGTGGGTTAGGAGCCGCAGGGACAGGGTGACGGGAATGCAGAGAGCTGGGAGAAACAAGCCAAGCGTTTGCCTGAAAAGGAAGGGAGACAGCGGGAGTTTTACAAGCTGCGAGGGAGGTAGGGAAGAGACCAATAGAAGAAATATGATGTATTTTAAATACTCGTTTCTACCAAAATATGTCACCTCCCCCTTTCCCTCTTTGGTTTTCAAGGCTGGGATGATAACCTCTGTGCCTGCTACTAAGAAGACAGTGCACAGCTTTTTCTTCAGCCCTCAGCATGACCCGTAAGCAAGTGTGCATGGGAACAGAGGGAGAGGGCTGGGAGAGGACAGACAGCTGCCTGAATTGTCCTTCTGAGCCACTCCTGCCAAGATGTGGTGCAACATCTTATTTTTCTTGTCATTGCTGCCATCTATTACAGGAAATCTGTTCGTTAAACGTCTTCAGTGAAGCCTAAGGATGCAAAGGATGGTAATACTGGGCAGGGGTCTTGTCCCCAAGGATTTAGCCACAACATGATCCCAGCAGCCTCCAGGGACCCTTCGGCCCTTTCGGGAACTACAAACCCTGCAAACACCCATGTGGCTGAGGCTGGGGTGGGGAAGTGTCAGTGCCAAGGGAAGGAGGTAGGGTTGGGAAGAAGTGAGTTGCAGCATTCACACACCCCTAGAAGCTGGAGCTTTCTCAGCAGCAAAAAGAGCCAGCTTCTGCCTCCACCCCAGCCCAGCAAGGCTGTGGGAAGCACAGCCAGCTTGTTTCCTGTAAACAGGCTCTTTTTCCCAAAGCCATGGCAGTAAGACAAGCCACTGAAACACAAGTGAGTCCAAGATTGGGACAGGTGCCACTGCTGGTGAGGGGTTGAAAGGCTTCACTTCTCTCCATCCTTTTCCAGCATCCTTCTTGTCCCATGCTGTCACCCTCTTTGCCCTCCACGTTAGCTGTTCTCCTTTCTTTTCCCTTCCCACATACATCCTTCCCAGTTCTCAGCACAGGAGAGATCTTTGCTGCTGAAACTTTATGGTAAAATCACAGTCTGCCCCTGGCTGACTGACGTTCAGGACCTCTGTGTTGCAAAAGCTAAACCTGAGTTGGTCTTTTCTTAGCACCTCTCCATTTTTGGAATGAGGTGGAGGGTTATGTGGCTGTACATATTTCATGCCATGCTAAAACTTGGCAGATAAATTTGCTTCTGAGGAATATTTTTAAGAAGGAGTTAACATAGAATTACACAGGGCCAAGCAAACCCTCCTGCCCATGCATGTGCTTTCTAGCTTTTCCCAGCTTTGGTCTGACAGTGTACTCAGGTTGTGTTGTTGGAGGAAAGGAGGGATGATGCCAAAGTCATGGTAATGATCCCTCTAGTCCCATGTGCAGCTCCCAGCTTGGTATCAATGAGTGATTTGGGACCACTAGCTGGTATCTGTTCCTACAACTTTTCATACCTTCTTAAGTCAATCTCAGCTGAAAGCATGAACCAGGTGAAATGGCCTTAGACACCAGCCATGACCCACAGTTTAAGCACTTATGTTTTAAAGCAGGTTGTCAATTCCTGTGATAGCTGCTGCTTTCCTTAAATCCTCAGCCCCTGAACTCCTCACTGTTACCAAATAGTCTCTGTTTTCATTATAAACTAGGCATGCACACAGACATCAGAACTTTTGTCAAAAGCCTGATGATGTAAACAAAAAGGATTCAAATATCAAAGTGCAAGCAAACATATCTTGTATAAGCTCATTTCCAAAAAGTTTCTTTTTCTGTTGTATTTTGTGATTTTTTTTTTCGTCTGTCTCATGGCAATTAATCACTTACTACTTGGCAACATTAGGAAGATGATGAGCTGGCAGGAATACTGGTGAATTCCCCAATAGGATGACATAGAGCCTTTGTTTTCCTCCAAAACCTGAATTCAGGATGTGTGGTAACATTACATCCTGTAACTTACAATACTGGACAAGGTGTTTGAAGCCAGCCAAAGTCAGGCTGTAAGAAAAATAAAATAGGCTCATCCTCTAGTCTGTCTGCAAAGGAGTTGGATTTCTTTTTTTGGGGTGTGTGGGGGGGCAGGGGTCTGGTTTAAAATTCACTGTTTATTGAATTTTAACCTTGTTCTGTACATATATGGTTGGTAAAAAAGAGGCAGATATTCCTTTCTTCCTTAGAAAACAGAATGTAGGTGGGAAATAACCCCACAGACAAAAACTCAACAAATCAGAGAGGATTTGTGTTTCTTGTATTGCTTAAAACTTTTTTTTCTTTTTCNTTTTTTTTTTTTTTTTTTTTTTTTTTTTTTTTTTTTTTTTTTTTGTGAATCTAAATCCTGCTCTTGGATGTCAGTAGCCAGCAATTGTTGAATGATGTTTTCTCTCCCTGGACTAAGTGGGCTTCCAAACTCATGAGGTATGTGTCATCTCCTGGGTCCATATTCTCCTTCTCTGGCCAATAGGCCCCCTAATTTCTGTTGCTCAGGAGAATTAAGAAGGGCTCTGTCACCATGGCAATGCAGAGTTGTACCTGTTTTTGGAAAATACATAAGCACCTAATACTAAACCTTTCCAAGTCAAAGCCTGTCGTGATATCCTCAACTCTCTCCCGTTGTTGACAGATATTGGGTGTGAAATGCATTTCAATATGACTAGAGCAGAAAAAAAGTGATTGGAGCATGGTCAAAAGGCCCTCCTGGGGGCAAACTGAATAGTGATCAGTGAGGGGCAACCAAAACACACCCTGACTCAGAAGAGGCCAAGAAACCCAACCCTTAGAAGTGGGTGAATCACTGCAAGGTAAAGTTATTTTAAGATCAAGCCTGAAACCATCAGACATGGAAAATGCAGCCTTGAAAAATGAGGTCAGTGGGAAAATCCAAAGGTCCACAGCCAACCTGTTGTCAGAGGCTGATGACCAATAGGGTGCAAAGCCTTCCCTGGGAGCTGCAGATCACCTCTCCTAGAAAGGTAGCAGTGAGGAAAGGGATACAGAAACACCTGGAAGCCTTCATAAAACACCCTAAGTAAAATAAAAGATTGTGGGAGAGCCACCTCTTGCTCTAATTGAAGAAAGAGTATAGACAGGCTGAGTTTCTTCCCCATCCTACACCATCCCTTCCTTTAGAAGGACCTCTTGAGCAAGCTAATTCCTTCTTTCCTATCTTATCATCTGGCATGGATCTGGGGCCTTCCCTTAGCTGAATGTTGAGGGGATGTCTCACATGCAGTGCCTTGGAGGTCCTCCAGGTAGTTCTTTGCTTTGCTTTTCATCAGAGATTACACAGAACACCACAGTTTGATCTGGGTCAGCACTGAACACGTTAAATTGTGAGTGTCCCTTAATGTGTTTTCTTCCAATGAGGAAACTGGGGCTTACTGTCTGGGAGGATTTCAGAGCCTTCACTGAAGGAGGAACTCAGTGTCTTAACGTGTATGTCTGCAAGACTACATTTACTTCATGCTCACCTAGAACTTCAGGCTGCTGTATTGCCTGTCCCTGTGTAATTTTATGAAGTTAATGATGGTGGTGGTGGTGGTTTTTGTGGTTCTCTTTTCTTGTACCCTTAAGAGCAGATGATGCTTTTCAGGAAGGATGACAATTTTGTTTGTTTGTTTGTTTTATTTTAATTTTGAATCCCACAGTCCACTACTGGAAATTCTGCGTGGTAAAATAACCCTCCCTACACTCTCACACTATGAATCCAAAACCAAAACCCATGACTGGGAAAACTCCAGATGTGATATGGGCCTCTGAGACTGAAAATAAGCAGCCAAAGAGTTGACTGGAGGAAGCCCTCCCTCCTGCCTTATGTCCCTGAGTCACTAAGCCAGATGGGGCTGGCCTAATGCACAGAAGCTGCTGATTATCAAACCAGTGCTGTCAAGGTGGGCTGTTGAGAAGGAGGACAAAGTCAGTTTGTGTGCTGCCTTTTTAAGTGTTTGGAGTTCCTTTCATACCCGTGCTGCTTTCTGCCATGAGATAGAGCAGATCCCTTTTGAGGATGCTCTACAGCCAGCTAGCACGTAATGAAAATTGTTACCAGCTCTGCAGCAGCACTGTATAAACTAATCTCCTAAACAAATAACTCAAACTCATCCCAACATTACCTCTGAAAAGCACTGCAAAGTAACCTCCATCACTCCCTCTGCATCTCTGAAATGCAATCAAGAACATCATGAGAGCTGTAATGTACAGGCCGTGAGAAAACACGTGTCTGGACCATTGCAATTAAAATCCTGAATAAGAACTGAAAGGCTTGGCCTTTGAAAGGCATACTAGCTCTGGTTTGGAATGGCTTCATCTCTAAATCAGAATTGTCCGTGCCTGGCAGTATGTAGAAATAAACAGTTCTGACTCAGGAGGCAGGAAAATAGCAGGAAATTACTCTGTTTGAAAATTAGACCATAAATTCAGATATGGCTGCTCTGATCCTGGTGTGATTTGTTACAAGTAAATCAACGTATTTTTGGCAGAGATCATGAAACAAACAAACAAAAAGAAAGAGCAAGAGGGAAAGAAAAGTAGAGAGTAGAAATAAGAGTTTTATAGAGGAAACTAAACAAGGAGATGCCAGTTTGTGTTAACTGGATCATAGACTTCAAGCCACTGGTACTCCAGCCTATTGAGAGCTGCCTTCAGGCATATTCAGCACAATCAGGTGGAAGGAGCTTGGCACAGAGGCTCTAGAGACTCAAATCCTGGTTTTGCACCTGGTCAGAATTGCCATTTTGCAGCTGTCCCTGCCCTTGGCACTTTTCCTACCTTCCCTCTACTTAAAGGGCAGTATTTGGGGCAATGTGGGGAGGGGGCCACAAGACCAGAAATCTGCACATGCAGAAGAGGCTGTGCCTCTGATGCTATAGCTAAGGGAGGCAATGCCTGGTGCAAGCACAGAAGTGCAAAGGCTTGGAACAGGAGTGAAAGTCACTGGGACCTGGAAAGGGGGTCAGGAGCAGAGCAGCAGCCCTAGGATTCATGTGTGCATGGGCAACCAGGTGTGAAGCATCTGCAACTGAGGGCCTGGTGCCCTAACCAGAAACAGGCAAATCCCAGTACCAAAGGAATAAAGATATCCAGACTAAACAGTGCCAGAGGTGCACTGCTCTGTTCACTCTGCTCCCATCCTAAAGCCCCCCTCATCACCTGACCAGTTATATCTTAACAGGAAACAACACTGTGGCAGGTCAGTATGGTGTGGGTGTGTTATGACAGCTGGAGAGGAACTTCCTGAGAGCTCCATTTTGCTGGATGTAACTGGACAGGCTGAGATTAGGGAATCCCCATTTATAGTCCCTGCATCTCCAGGCTGAATCCCACAACAGGAAAGCAAAGCACCACTTAAGAAAATGTCCCAAATCTGGGAGGGGACTTGGCAGAGTAAACCTTCCTGAAGACCAGATTCCAGAAATCTGTTTAAAGTAAAGTCGTAGAAAAAATATCCAGTTCTGCTGATGTGCATCATGAAAAAGTGACTTGTGTCACCCAGAGGGGTGGGGAAGGCAAAGGAAAAGCCTAGAACATGATTCATTTGGCACCATCCTCATTTCCTCTGTTGGAGCCCCACAAAAACCTGTGCAGCAGGCATTGCTCTGTGCCTGCCTCTGGTCCTGTCACAGCTGACCTTCAGGAGCAGTGCACTTCCTGCCCTGCTGCAATGCAGGAGAAGATGATGGAGCTGCCCTGATCCACAGCAAGGAAATACCTAGCCCAGCAACTGCTCAAAAGTGCAATTCAGAGTCCAGTTTCTAAGAAACAGATTGCAAAGAAAAGTAAAGAAGCAGCAAACTTTCTGGGGAGATCTAGCTAGGCAGAATACTATTTTCTCCCTCTGTATATAATGAAAATACTGGGTTCAGATGGTGAAAGCAGAACATTTCTAGCAGCCATGTGCAAATAGGTCTTTGCTTTTCTGTACTCTCTGCTTACCAGTGTACTCCCATGTAGCTATTTGTAGAAAAGGCCTAAAAATCCAAATTAGACCCATAGAAAGATACTTAGATTGTCTTTCGGCATTTAGGCCTGCGTAATGCAAATAGCACCAAATGAGCAATAATATTTGTAACACAAGCATTTTTAAGGCAACAGCCAAGAATTACAGCAGTGGAAAGAGCTTTACAATCCTATTGTAGAAAGAAGGAAAGCATTTTACCCTCTTAGAGAGCCTGTCTTTCCTCATTGATGGTCACGTCATACCCATCTTAAATAGACCCAGCAATGCTAGAGGAAAATAAGGAAAGAACATAGCATCAGAGCTGAGGTCAACATCTGGATGGACTTAGGCTCCACAAAGGAATTCACTGACTCATTGGCACATGTGAGGACTGTCATCTCCTCTGCAGCATTTAGTCTTTAATCATGAGAACCCATTGGAGTAGAGCTTGGCTTTCAGGAATATTAATGGAGTAATAATGCTATGAAAAGTGAAAAAAGCAAGGCAAGAAAATGAGTGGTTCCGAAAAACATCAGTGTTACTCCCTCCCTACACACACAACACATACTTAAACACACAGGGCCAGAGCAGCCCAAGGACCAAAACTGAAAACTAACAGTCATCCTCTGGGTGTTTGCACAGGAATGGGATAGGAGCCCATCTGTGCTCTGACCCTGCCTGACCCTCAGGGACTCCACCAGTGCTGCAGAAGGTTTGTGGAGTGGCTGATGTCTTCCCTGTGACCTTGGTGGGGCATAGATGAGCTGTCCGGACAGGATATCCATGTGAGCGTGTTCCTGCTGCTCTGGGGCAGTGGTGCCCAAGCCAGGCAGAGGGAAGGAAGGAGAAACAGAGTGAGAGATGATGGGCAGGGCTTTCCTGCTGCAATTGTTCAGAAGAGCGTGGGCCACAGTGTCACTTCTGGACAAAATGTAGCTTGAATGAGTTGCAGTGGGCACACTGCCTTCCCTCACACACCCAGCACAGCCCTCCCCTGCCTCATCAGGGAAGACCCACGGGTAACCCAGAGCAGCAGCTTTCAGATCAGTGCCAAGGCAAGAGGCTGAGTGTGGCACTAACTTGGGCCACAACCTTGCCTTGCCACTCCTTGGAGATCTTTGTCTGAATATGGAGCTCCACTGGCCAAGGATGCAGAGAAAGGGCTCAGAGCTGATGTGCCACCACATGTGCCTGGGCCCACAGTCCTGCTCTCCTGCAGGTTATGAATGAACTTCTGAACCTCCTGAGGTTGATAGATCACAGGTGACAAGAGGAAAGGATGGGGAATTCACTTGCTTATGACTCCTCAGTTGCCATTAGTTAAACAAGTGTTTTATTAAGTTCACTCCTTGTGACCAGGAGGATTTGGAAATGCCTGGCGTGATTGTTCTATTTCAGTGAGCTCATGATTCACAAGGCCCCAGATTGTATTCCTCACAGAGCTATGGAATTTCTATTGGCAGTTCCTGTGAAGCAGAGAGAAGGAGATCTGCTCATGTATCCCCTGTTCCGTGTGAGGAAGGCCTGAATAGAGGAGGAAATTTAGATTTTTTACTTGATTTTGAGTAATCAGTTCCACCATCCCCTTCTGGCATCCTGCATCCCCCAGCAGTGGTTTCAATTTATGGAGAAGGTAAATCACTAGCTTGTTCCAATCTTTCTAGTCTGCTCCAATCTATCACCACCCTGCTCCAATCACATGTAGTTACATGGATTTGAGAGCCATTCTCTCAGCAGCAAAAGATGGCCTTTCCTGGATAATGACAATTAAAGGCATGTATGCTAATCACAATAATCAGCTGAGCAATGGATTAACAGCTGACTCTTTCCAGAGATTTATGAGGCAGTTTTACAGGCTAAGGCTGAACTGCTACTCTAAGACAAATCTTAACCACTTACTTCCCTTTTTCTAGTAAATCCTCCCAGTCCTGGACAACCCCGAACATCTCTGTGTGCACCGAGAAGGTCTCTGACATCACATTTTAAAAATACAACAAAAAACAAGGAACAAAATGCATCCAGCTCTGTTCATTGCAAATCAGTTTTTATGTCAGGCTCTTCCCAGAAAGCAGAGCTGTCTGTCATGCAGTTGTTTTTATGCCACAATCCATGGCAGAGAAGGCAGTCAGGGTCCAAAGACAGCATTCACCTCCTGCAATGGTACTTCTTGCTCCGTGCAGAAGGCAGGAGAGCAAGGGTGAGAAACCTCCTTAGTCTGAAAGCTGCTGAGGGTGTTAGTGTAGGACTTAACTGTCCTGTTTGCTCATGCCACATGTTAAACTGACGGGATTTAATTTCACTTTACATGGTGCTCCCAGGCACCTCTGGAACTAAAAATTTAGTGGGACATAGGGGAAGGTGCTGCTATGGGTTTATGGTTACCTAAATATGATTACGTAAGCCCTTGTCTCCTTCCTACCTTCCAGCCCCTGCCTCTTAATCTCTGAGCATTTCCTGTTGTGCTGCTGATGGCATTGCCTGTTTGTCACCATTTCTGCTTTCAGTATCTCTGGAACAGGACAGCAGCAGCCTGGCAGTCCTGCCTGCTGGGTGTCCTCTGTTGGGTGGTCTTGCTCTGTATCAGATGGTGCCTGGACACAACCTAGCCTGTCCTTAGAGATCTGCCACTATGACACACTGGGTAACTGAGAGGCAAGAGTCACGTTTGCTATTTAGGTTTCCATCACAACAGAAACTGCTTTGTGATTGGTCTGTGACTGTGAAATACAACTTTTTCCTTCTGTCTCAGAGTCCATGAACTTAGACTCAAGCTAAAAAATTTACCTCTGGGATGTCACTTCAGTGTTTTCACTGTGTTAGGGAGAGAGCAAAGACAGTGAAACTGAGGTCTGTGATCTCCAGAACAGAAGCTCAATAGTCCAAAGCCCACCCATGTAATGCTATAAAGCCTGTCTCTAATAATCAGCTCTGACATGACATGACAATAAAAGGGGGAAAAAAGAAAAAACAGGCAAGTTTTTCAAGGATAGGAAGTACAGACTCATAACTGTTTTCTATTAATGATTTTGTTTTCAGTCCAAAAATCTCACCCATTAAAGCACTGATGCCTGCCATGTAAGAATTAAATGTCAGAAAAACCAAACCACACCCTGTAACTACAAGAGTATTTTTTTTTTTTGCTCTCTTGTTGAAGTGACATATGAATACTGTGAGGTTACTCCTATTGTGCAACTGACACATTGTTACACCACATAGCAGGATGGAGCTGACCCTAGAAACTCCCAACACACAATAAATTGAGATCCTCTTTTGGAACTGACGCTAGCACTGTGCATCTCAGTAATGATAGCCTTTGGGTCCTGCTCTGGAGTCATAGGGAGTTTATGAGACGTTACACTCTCCCATTTCCTCCCTGCTGAAACTTCCCTGGGAAGGTCTTGCAGCATCAGGATGTGTCACTTTCGAAAGAATGTTTGGGTAGAAAAGAAATTCAGAGTACATATCTGGAGTTAGGTAGGCAGAACAATGCATTAGAGAGCTGTGCCACAGGTCTGATTTCCAGAACTAGATGTGCAAAATCTTGAGCCCCACAAACAGATTCCAATATGTTAGTCATACTGGTTGGCCTTTATACATAGAATGCAAATATAATGCAGTCACACAGTCTTGTGTCATAAAACATCATCCATATTGCACTTAGGTCTCAATAGGGCCAGGAAATATCAAAGTAAGTACGAAAAAAAACCTCTAACATTTCAAATAGCCCAGAACATCTGATATTTAAAATCAAAGATGTGGAAGGCATAGTTTGTTCCAACCCCCAGCATTACACCAGGGTATGGATACCATAATGATGGTTTTATAACTGTAGATAAAGAAAAATGCTTTGCTTTTATCTCATAACTAGAAAATCTGAAAAGCACAGAGCCTTAATTAATATGTCTTTTTAATAATTTCATGTCAGGTATATGGTGTGATTGATGTAGGTTTCAATGTAGTTTTCAATAATGCAGCCAACGTGAGGTGCAATTGTTTATAATTACATCTACAGTACTGGCTTGTAAATGTAATAGCCATTCCCACAGCATATGAACATTGGCAGAATTAGACCACACCCTTTTAGTACAACACAGCTGCCCCAGTGTGCTGAAGAAGGTCTGCTGATACATCCATCACCTGTTCCAAAGAATAGTAAAGATAAAAGAGGAATGCAAGACTAACTGCTCTGCAAATAAGCCAGAGTCAGACTTGTTTGGAAGAGCAAATCAGCTTCATCAAGTTACAGAATCTTTACAAATCCTTCCTTTTTTTTGCTAGTGAAAGTTTGAGAGACTGTTAGTCTCTCAAACCAAAACAATAACAACAAAAAAACCCCACAAACCCCAAAACAAAACAAACAAACAAAACAAAACTAAAACCCCAATTAGTTCTTCCAGAAAAGGAAGGGGTGGTCAGTATGTATCTCCTTAGGGGCTGGCATGAGCAGAAATGCACTCTCTGGTCTTTCAAAAGCACCCTTTTCGGTGCACCATCATAACCAGGGCTGGCCCTATTTCGTGGCTTTATCCATGGCCTTAACATTACTTCTTAGCCCTGAATAATTGTTTTCTATTTAGATACATCCTTCAAGGAAAGAGGGCCTTCAGATGGGGTCATATGTTTTATTCTGTTAGTAAAGCAGCTTTCTGGAGTCCCTGGTTGATTATGCCTGTTTACCTTTTGATAGTGGTGTTTCCTGGCTGGCTGCCATGTGTTTTTCCTTTCTAGTTAATCTTATGGCAATGATCATGGCCTTCAGCAGATACAGAGTGTTTGTCCTCCTGGAGTTCAATAGGACCCTAAAACAAACATTTTTTCCTTTGTTTCTGGGTACACCAGCATTTAGAAGCCAAACTCCTTTATGAGTAGCAGTCACATCCAACACTAAGGATTTCCAAATCTCTTCAGAGACCTGAATTCATTCTCTCTCTGCCTTGCAAGGCAATAAAGCTTACAAATGACACCCCACACTTCTGGAGAAGAAACCTGAGAAATTAAGGGCTCTATGTTGCAGGAGCAAAAATTAGTCATATAAACAGATAACCAAACATATAAACAGGTAACCATCTAAAAGGCACTCAAGGATCCTTTCTGGCAGCAGTAACATTTTGTAGCAGGAAACCCTTGCTTTGCAGTGGAGCAGGAAAGTGTGATCCTTTGTCTGCAAATGTCTTTCCTCAAGGTGCATGTTACTACCCTGGGAATCCCTCTGACTTTTTTTAGCTCTGGAGCCCAATAATCTTTTTCCTTTTGGTTTATTTCTTTTTTGTTGTTGTTGTTTGCTTGGTTGTTTTTCTGTTTGTTATGGGGTTTTTGTGTCATGCTGTTTTGCAGGTTCAGCTTGTGTATCGCAATGAAGCCTCGAAGTTTTCTTCAGCTCCCTCAGTTCCACAGAGTGCTCCAGGAATGCTGTTCACTGAGTAAGACTTTTCCCTGACATCAACACTCAGCAATGTTGAGCTGAGAAAGCAACAGACCATGGCATCTTATTGTATTTGTCTGAGATAGGATTCAATATGAAGAATCAGCACATTGTTTCAATGTCTGCACACCAGTTAACTATTAATGAATTCACAGTCAATAAAATATACTTTCTGGGTACTATCTGGTCAACAGTTAACCTAGTACTTATGTTTGGAAAAGAGTTTATGAACAATCCCCTGTTGCCACAACATTAAAAGTTCTGGAACGTTCACTTGTTAGCCTGAAACTTGCCAGAAATTTTAGGGTGGCAAAATCAAATCCTACATGAGCAAAAGGAAGAATACAGCTTTCCAAAAATCCTGCTTCAATATTTTCAAGTTGGTACTAAAATTCATAGGCATCAGTTTGGGATTAAAGTTTGCCAGGGCAGGTATTTTTTGCAGAAGTAACCACTGTCCTGCTTGAGGAAAGAAAATGGATGGATACATCAAAATTAGGAGCAGTGAAAAAAGAATCATTTTGAGAACATAATTTTTGATTCTCTTTTTTGTACATGTACAGCTATTGGACCACTTCTGGAGGAAATTTTCTTGTGTCCATAATTCTCAGGACTCCTTTGTCAGACTCCACTATTCCCAAGTTTTATTTACATGACTGCACTGCAAGTCCTCACAAGCAACTGCCTGGGTATCTCACTGGGACCTTAGAAAGAATATAACTAGATAGAGCTATACACAAATTTCAGTTATCAACATTACATGTACCCACATACATAGATACAGCATTACACAGTCACATGCAGTCTTCAAACACTTAAAATGTTAATAATGCTGCAGTGGTTGGCATCACACTTCATGTCTAAATGCCTTAAAGATGCACAAAAACCAGACAGCCAAACCAATAAAACTCCCACAGTTCCTAGCTTAGTAGTTGTAAAATGACTCATATTTCAGCAAAGGACTCAAAACCATCTAAAACTGAAATCAAAGCACTCAGAGTCTGGTCCATTTTAGTCCTGGTGCTGCCTTTACACGTCCACCTCTGTTACCCAGAAGTCATGTACACATCCATCTATGTGGGGAGGTGGCACAGGAGTGGGTACAAAGCACTTTAATGGGCTGGCTGGAAAGCTGTGATGGGGGAGCAGGTGATAAACAGAGTTTCTCCTGTGTTGAGGCTTTCTCTACACTAATATAGAGTGACTTGATTTTGTTTATGGTGTGGGACCTGGATTGCCCACAAAGTTCTTTTTCATGGGATGCATTTTCTCAGTCCCCCCTCATTAAAGTAAATCTGATTACATTTCAGTCTCATTTTTTAAAGAGAGGGGAGCTAGCAGGGGGAGCCGGAGCCACACACTTAGATAATTTCCATTCAAACCCAGCACAGTAGTCCTCTCAGCCAAGTCACACTCGGGGGATGGAGACAGAGAGAGGAAAATGTTGTACTATTCTTTGATGGGCTTCATCGGGTGGATGAAACATGATCAATCATCCATAACCTGACAAGGCTTCAGAAAAGGCAGAATCATGACTACGTCATGTATACTTCTAACACCAAAACAATAGGGGATACTGTTTTGGGTTGCAGGGGTGGAAAGGGAGAGCATTTAAAGCAGTATTAACAAAGAACAATGATTATCTCGTGGGTGGTGGTAGGTAAGGGGGGTCTGGAAGAGGACATCAGAAGAAGCTGGGAGGGATGAGGTGTCCCATCCCCTCCCTGCTTCAGTCTCCATCCTGCCTGAGACATTTCCACAGTCGTTATCCTAGCAGCAAACTCTTTTCTGTGATGGGGAAGAAAGAAATCAATTATGTTTTTAAAAGCTACTTGGAGTCCACAAAAGGTGCATTGTTTCAAAATGGGTTGAGGGGGCTGGGTGCTTTGGGGGGAAAGAGTTGAACTTATACCATCATTTCGTCTAATTATGCCTGATGTTATTCCTGTTGTCATGTGGGTTACTACAAAGCCAACTGCCAGCTTGTGTCCCTGAGAGCAAAGACTAAACTGTTACGCTTACAAGGACACAGGGCTTCTTTTCCTCTCCCTCCTCCCTCTCCCACACTACTGCAGGCGCTGGCTCCTCCTTGGGATACCCACACGTTTGGAAGAGATGTTGGGAAACATGGGGGCAGAAACTCCCTAGGAGATACCAGCCGTTTCTGCCAGTTGGGAGACAACCACTGGGCTTATCCTGTGAAACTCCAGGCACACCCTGAGAGACATCCAACCAGGCACCTAGACAGTGTCCTTTCCTTTTCTGCTTGGACAGTGCATTTGCCATATCCAGTTCCCAGTCTGGGCACATTGGAACTGATCACAAAGCAAACTATTCTGTCATCCCCTCCAGCTTTCCTCTCAGACAGGTATCTTTGACAGAAGGGAAGTGGGAGGCCACCAGGGTGTAGCATGTTGCCAGCAAGGAAAGGCACAGGCCTCAGGGCACAACAGAATAGATCACAAAATGAGAGCAGCTACAGCTATTGCCAATGTCAAATCTCAGATCCCTCAGTATGATCCAACTCCTCATCTGAAGGCCAGATCCAGTGACCTGACTGTGTTCTGCTTGCACCAGACTTGATCTCATCACGTTTGGGAATCTTGTTGGCTTTCTAAAAAACCCTCTGGCCATGTTTAGAAAACAAGCAGAGCTTGGGCTGTCCCTAGGTCTCAGATGTACATCCACAAATGCTGTCTCCTGCCAGTCTGGCTCAGCTTGGCCCAGGAAGGGTGTATCCCAAAGGGCGCTCAGGGTGAGGGAAGACTTCCAGCTGTGCCCCTGGGTTTACGATGGCCACAGCCAAAATAAACGCAGTCAGAACCTGATCCTTTGGCAGACCCTGCCAATTCAGGCAGGGTCACACCTCATAGCTGGGAATGGGTGAAAGGCTAACATGATGTTCAGAGAAGCTTAGAGAACCTTTTGTTTGCTTTAATTTTAATTTTCTAGGCTGCACTCCCTGCCCTCTGCTGTCATCCTAGCCTAACAGGACACACCATTTCATCATTGACTTGGACTGGACATTCAAAACAGAGACTCTGTGTTTCTTCACTGCTGGGGAAAAAATCTCTGTCTTGAAGCACTGTGGTGCACTGTCCATGCTGCCAAGGGCTCCTAAAGCCCCACAGGTCCAAGCAGGTTTTTACAATGTTCTTCCCCTGTTTGGGCATATTTATAAAAAAAACCCCATAAAACAACAAAAACAAAACAAAACAAACAAGCAAACAAAAAGAAACAAAAAAATCAAAAACCAAACAAAAAACAAACAAAAACCAAACAAAAAATCCAAAAACAACCCACAAAAAACAAAACAAAACAAAACCAATTAAAAACCCAAACAAAAACACACAAATAAAACAACCCATATACAACAACAACAACCACACTCACAAACAAACCAAAAAAGCCACACACACACAAAAAGAAAGAACATAAAGAACATCTTTGAAGTCACTGTTCTTCCACATTCAAACAGTGTGCTGATTTGGTCAGTTTTTAATATGTAGGGACACACATTCCCATACACCTACAGTAGAGATGGCAAAGTCAAAAACCAGATGCTTAACTCTAAAAGCCGTCCTTGTTTTACACTCACCAACCTCAAATCCTCCTCGTCATCCCCTTTCTCTTGCTTTATTACAGTGAATTATGGTGAAGGACTTGGAAGACAAGTGAGTCTTGAGCTGATTGGGAAGCTGTCTGACCTGGTTTCTGTGGGTCAGACGTGCTGACCCCGGAGCTGGGCTCTAAAGCTCACCTTTACAAAGCAGCCTCCCCAGCTCCAGCAAGTGACCGCTGGGGCAGACGTGCTGGAAGCTCTAACAATGGCTGTATTGATGGAAGGGAAGATTTTATTGTAAGTTAGATTTTGGAATGAGTAATTATCCAAACAAGCAATTAACTAAAATAAATATGAATGTCTTCCTCTTTCAGGGCATGCTTTTACTTTGACTTGCAGCAAGGCAGATTTCTCAAAGCTGAATCAAGCCTATAAGACAAAGATAAAGGGGACACTGGGAATAAGGAGATAAATACTGCTCCATCTCTCCTCTACAGCATTAAGTGCTGCGTGCTTATATGTGCAACAGGGCAGCTGTAACTCACAGAATCAGGAAATACATTAAAATACCGAAGATTTGAGGCTGGGTAAGGCCCACTTTATTGACCTACCATCTGTGGAGCAGCATCATTCTATTATTCCCATAAATTTCACTCACACTAGACAGGACACTTATTTTTTCTCTTGTCGGTGGTGGTGGCTCTTTTCTGATTTCTCTCCCCCCTGAGAAGGTTGGCTGCAGGCTGTTTGCAAGACAGCTGAATATGGTGACACTGCTCTCTGCCCCATGGCTTCAGCTAGCTCATCTCATTCAACCAGACACTTTGGAAATATTTTAAGGTCAGCCTTCTCCTCCTGTAGTGCATCACCACCTTGTTTACAAGGCTTTTCTGTCCCACACTCCTGCATGGATGAAAGGCAGCTGGGATGAGAAACCAGCTCCAGATTCCAGGAAGAAGGACAGTTCTTCCTGTGAGAGAAAAGACAGCCCTGTAAGTTTCTGAGTGGGAGACGAGGTAGTGACAGATAATGTGCATCATCTTTCCCAGCTCAGGCATATTTTAGCAAAAGGGATCTAGACTTCCCTTTGGGAATATCATGCAATGAGCCTGCAGAAAGGAATTTGCTGGAGATTCAAGAGTAGAAATCACTGAAGTAATTAAGTCCAACTTGAGAAGCAGAGGAAAAAATATCATGTCCCACCATCCCTTCACCCAGCCACCCCCATCCCAAAATTCTGGTTTTACATTTTGGAAACAAAATGTGTATAAAATGTACTCCCATATGACTTTGGCTTTGTTTTCCCAAATGTTTTTTTTTTTCATTTTGAAATTTCCCTGTCTTTTTGTTAATTAGCATTTTTAACAAAAAAAAGAAGAAAAAAAACCCCAAAAAATCCAAACAAACTAAAAAAAACAAAAAGCAAACAAACAAAAAACAACCCCAAACCAAAATAGCTTGTTTCATTTCAGGTTGGAGGAATAAAATATTTCCTGTAGAACAGAAACAATTCTCTTCCCTGTTATTTAGGTCAGCCATAAAACAAATCATTTGCTATTTACAAATCCTTTTGTTATCAGCTGAGGTCTAGAGCCCCATCTCCTGGAGTCAGGTGATTATGTTGGAAGTTTGGTTTGATTGCTTATGACATTTCTTGCCCTTGTGATTTGGAAGGAGATCTTGAAAATGTGTTTTAAGCATAATGAACAGTGTGACGTCTGCCTGAGTCTCCACACATCCGGAAACAAAAGTTTAATGTAGAGCAATCTGTTCCAAGTTTATCAAGACAATTTTAACTCCAAGGCTCACTTAGGAGGTTACATCAGCACCACTCACGGAGAGTTTGCATAGGACTGGATGCTTTTATTCAGAAAGATTTAGCCTGTCCCCTCAGCTGATCCACTAGGGCACACTGGGAAGAAAAACCTACTTAACCTCAGTAAGCCTGTTCCTCTGTCCTGTGGGGCACCGAGACCATCCATTCACTGCTCAACATTCAACCCCAGTGCTGCTACAGCAGTCTGAAAAAAGAGCCTTTTGCTGTTCCCTTCAAGGATTTGAATCCAAGCTTCTTGTTCACAGGCAATGCCAACACACATTGATTACAGCTCAGAATCCGAAGAAGAGGAAATGACACCGAATAAGGGCTCTCATCTTTCCTGTGGCTCCAGTGGTGATGAGGTAAAGCTCAGCCTGTGCTACAGCTACAGGCATGCAGTGGACTCATTTTCAGGATGGCCATCTGCAGTGGTAAAGTCAAAAGAGAACCATAGCCTGATCCAGGGCCAAAACCATTTTCTCTGTAGCCTTGGTATTTATGCCCTTCAGCAATCTGGAGGTTTATCAAGACTTTGCCACTGCATCTCTCAAACAACTTACCAGCTATTCATGAAGCTGCGGCAACTTGATTGTCACTCTGAGCTCTTCACTGTCATCTGGCCAAGCCAGGCAGGCTTCACTTTCTCAATTGCAGTTCAGAAACCAAGCTAGCTCAGCCACTTCTCATCATTTTGGTCATTCTTCCTCTGAACTGCCTCCACTTTCTGTCTCTCTCTTCCTGGCAGTGACCTGAAACCAAGCTGACTTCTTACTGCTTTTTCACAACAAACACCACTTGGAAAGAGGTCTCTCCCAGTCACAGAGGCCACTGTTGAGGATTTCTGAGCTCTGTGTTGTTCAGTTACCTGGGCTCCCACAGACTCACTGTCTGGCTTTTTAAATCAAAGTTCATCTCTGATGCCTCAGGTCCAGCTGTCAAAGGACAAGAGCAGTCTTTTTTTCTAATTTGTAGTGCAGGTAAAGTATGTAATTCACACCACATTGAACTCCTAACCAAAACAACACACACACAAACACACAAAAAAAGTCAAAACAAACCAAAAAACCAACCAACCAACCAACCAAAAAAGCCATCCTTTTGTTTGCTTCCCATTAATACCTTCTAAACAAAGCAGCCTGTAACAATTTGGAGATGAAGGGGTCCTGTCCATCTGTTCTTCTGTCCACTCAAACTCTTCACTACCACTCACCACAGATCTATTGTAACCAGAGCTATGGAGCTTCTTTTCTGCTTATTTGGACTCCCAAACCTTTCCATGACAGGTCTCATCAGAACTCTGCCCCTCTTTGATTGAGTTTATATATCCTTCTCCTTAATGTTCAGCTCTTCCTGAGTTTGTCTCTCCTTTTTAGTCCATGTCTCTTCCCCCTGCAAGCCCTATGATCCCCTGCAAGGTATTTCATGAAAAGCATTGTGTTCACACACTTTCTTCCCAGCACCTTTCTCCGTTCAGGTGGGGAGTTAATGATTTCCCAGGGCAGTGCCGTGGGTCTCCCCATCCCCTCTGCTGACAAAGCATCCCCAGACTTCCCTAAGCAAACCTGAGCTTCTCCCTTTGAGGGAACAGTGGGTCAGAAACCTCTCTGCTGGAGGGTCTTTCTGAGGCTTGCCACCTCCAGGTATTCAGGGGGAGGCCAAAAGAAACGAAAGCCAAGAGAGCCAAGAAAGCCAGAGCAGCTGCAGAAGCTGCTGCTGAACAAGGAGACAGTGGCTTGGCACACCCAGAGAGCTCACCAGAGGCAAAGCTAGAGGGCAGAAAGGCATTGGGGGTGGAAGAAGAGAGAAGCAGGATATTTAAAGGAGAGGGTGAGGGCAGACGAGGTGAGAGATGATGGAAGCAGGGGAAATGTCAAGGTGGAAGGTGCTGGTTGAAGAGGAGGGAAAGAAGGTAGAGAGAGCACAGGAGGGTAAAAGGACTATCTTCCCACTAGCTGCACCTGGATTAGGAATTGTAAACTCATCTGCCTACTGCCCCTACACCCCTGCCTCAGACAAAATGAATAGGACATTGAGAGTATTACTATTCTAGACCATAGAAATAGGAGAGAAAATTGATTTAACCACTTACACAGCACTTGAGGGTTGCTCAGAAAGGCCCAAATACCCCTGGGATGGCCACCTTCTGCTGGGGATCCCTGAAACAGTGATACAAAGTGTCTCCCAGCCAGTCCCTCAGCAGTAAGGAGAAGGCAAAGTCTGTAAGGACATTTTTAATTAAAGCAGGCCCTACGTGACTTCATCGCTCCAAAATTCTCACTGCCTCTGTCCCACAGAGCTTATAGTTGGAGCCAGGCAGATCATCTGCTGGAGGTGAGCAAAAGAGAGCTGCAGCCCCAGCTTGCCAATTTTGTGCAAAATGAAGATGGTTTGACTCTGTGGACTGTAACACCAGTGAAAGTACAAGTGAATCTGGTTACTGGAAAGCCAGGACACCATCCATACATTTCTGATGTTTTGGGGGATGATGCTGTTTCAAAGATGAGAGGGTTGCACGCCAGCTGCTGGCCTTCCAGCACTTGGAAAGGAGCAGGGGACAAAGTTCCTGTTTATGCACAAGTGACTGAATAACCAGTAATTTGGGGAAAGGAGCATTACACACTTCCAAAGAGCAGCCTTGCACTGGGAGGTTTTCATTCTGTGGTCAGTTGTTGCAGTGTGAGACCCACGAGCTGCCATCCAATGCGCCTCAGGCTCTGGTCATAGCTGAGGAGCTCATAGACAGTCCCCCAGAAACAGCAGGGAATCTGATTCCAGGCAAATGGGAAGCAGATTTGGGACAGGGACGTGACAAGGAGTCACACTACAGATGCATGTACAGGCACAGGAGTCAAATGGCACCATCCAGAAAGGCACAGCAAGGTGGGACACACCACTGGGAGAGGACAGTGAAAGGAAGGAGCTCTCTACCATGAGCTCTGCCTGCACATCTGGACCCCCATCCAGTTACACCCAAAATGTTGCACTTTCTCTGTCCTCCCCATGACTACAAAATCGGGTAATTTCTCCTAGTTTGCTGTTGTGGCATTAGTGTCCACCGCAGGAGCTGCAAGAAGCAGCGTTGGCCCATGTTCTTGAGTGAAAAGAGAAATAATAATCTCAGACTCATTTTGCTGAGGATCTGCAATCTCAGCTGGGCAGATGGGCTGTTGGATGAGCTTGGGATCCAGAACTGAGGTCCTGCTGCATCAGTCAGGTGATGACTGCCCTGGCTGACTCTCATGGTGAAAACTGCCTGTGCTGAACTTTGTTGAGCATCACCCAAGACCCCAGTGCAGGCCTGCAGGAGGGGTCCTGCCTCAGCAGACCTTGCCTGGAGGCTCCTGGAGGCAAGGGACTCTCAGCAAATCCATGCTGGGGAGTTGGGAGCCCCATCTCAACCAACACTAAGCCAAGGAGCTGGCAGTGTTTTGGGTCCTGTGGGAGGGGACAGGCTGTGAGAAAGGCTGCTTGCCAAAAAGGATGGATGCTCCCAATGCAAAGGCAACCAGGTTTTTAGCTGAAGCAAAACTACTTCCCCCAGAGGCAACTCAGTGGCACTGAGGGAGGACAAATCTCATTTTCATGAGCACCAGGCTGGTCTCATCAGGTCATGCCATGGCTGCCATTCCTCTTGCCCTTGTTGCAGCCAGGTTCTCCTTCACCTTTCTTTTCTTTACTGTGGACATGTAAGGCAAAACTTGAAGATCCCTCTGGAGTCTTGGTTTCCAAAATGCCAGATCCCTGCTACAAGCCCCCTTTAACATTAATTTTTTTTAAAAAAAAATTAATTACATTTAAAAAATTAATCATGCAGGAGCTCGAGCATGAGCACTGATTCAAAGGATAGAGTTTCAAGGTCTGGCTAATGATGAACAGGAATGAGACCATCCTCCATGGGCTGCACAGTGCTCAGGTACCAGGAAGTCTGCGTGAGAACCCAAACCCAAGTGGGAACCCAAGCCCAGTCTCTTAGAAGAGATAGCTGCTGGTACAGTAGCCATTTGAAGTCTAAATATTTGAGAAAAAAATGAATTCATCTCTCCATGCAGAAAACATCTCACCTGATACATCCAACTCCACCAGTTCACAGCTCTCCTACATTTGCCCTGGAAGTTTGCCAAGTAGTGTACACTGAATGTAATACACTGCAGCTTTGTGACTGTTTTTTTTCTTTTTCAAGATCCAGAGTCAGAGACGGGGCTTTTTTTCCCTTCGTACTAATTTTTCCCAAAGGGCAGAGACAAAGCCATTCCTTATGTGAAGAAGCTGAGATCTCAAAACGTTTTTTGCCTTCACATGCATGGCTTTACATGTCCCCCTTGCTCAGCTCCGAGAAGGGCTCTGCTTTATAAGAATAACATGGCGTGCAGATGCCTATAAATGGAAGATGAAATTGTTACTATTAAGCCCAGGCCCTGCCAAGGCAAACAAGTGCAGGGCAAACTGTGTGTGCAAAGGAAGGGCGCTGAGAAAACTTGAAGTCAGCTGAATCATAACTTCACTTTAATTTTAACATCACTTAAACTACATAAACACAGCCATCTTATTAATAACAAAGAAAGCTCCTCAGTAGAGCTGTTGTTTGGAAAGCCAAGCCTGTGCACATGAGTGCAATGGGAAGAATGTTGCAGGAGAGACATGCCTTCCAAAGCTGTGTTTAAAATTTCAAATAGTTGGGATGTCTGAGATGCAACAACTTTGCAGGAGCCTTGAATAGTATTTGATGTCTCTGCTGCAGTTCTCCAGGGTCCCGACCTCTGCAGGGGTAGCAGCTTGTCACAACTGGCACAAGGAAGAGGACTGCAGTGGGGACAGCTGCTGCCAGCAATGCAGCTCCATTTTCTGTGGGATATTTGTACCCTCATGCTGTGGAGAGCTGAGAAGATTCTGGGGGTGCACCATCAGGAATGCACATAGTTCAGTCCTGTGCCCTGTTTGCTGTTTTCTGTTTACTGAGATGGAGAAAATACCACTTTGCTAATTAGGAGGTATAGGTGATAAAGTTACAGGAACATCTGCAGGAGTTTTGAGGCACAGTATAACAGAGCAGAGCAAAGCATTTTTGCTGTTGTCTTGTGAGTGATTTGGTGCCTGTGGTGATCTGATAATCTCAGGGTGAGGAGAGAAAAAACACTGGTACAAGGCTTGTGCTTTGTTACTTCTGACATTCTGTAAAGGCAGACTGGCTCAGCAGCTCCCCTAAAATATAGCCCCTAAAGCAGCAGTGCAATTCCTAACACATTCCTGATGAAACTCCCCTGACTTCCATGGCCTTGTGTTAAGGCTGGATTTGGCCCTGTCAGTAAAGTACATTTAGACTTCCAAACTGAAAACTGCCACTGGATTCCAGAGGGACTTGAAAAACTCCCAGAGCACTGGAGTGCAGCAGTGAGATTTATGCTTTTCCCTGACTTTTCACTACTCAGTAATACATTAGTATGGCCAAAATAAAGCCAGATCTGGCATTCTCCCCTCCTGATTTCTCTAATACCCAGGGAAGTAAATGACAGTGTAGACTGGAACACTAATGCTCTAAGCCCCAGAAGAGCTTTTTGGTGGTATTTTCACAGCCTGTGGAAAGAATGCATACATGGGTATTTGAAATAGCAGGATTTGACACTTTATCTCACCCCAGTCTGGAGAGCTGCTGGTGACACAGGTTCCTGTGCAGAGGCATAGACGAAGCCAAAATAAGCTCCTTCTGATATTTATTTGTAGAAAGTAGCACCTCTGGTCTCCAAGTGGATGAAGGACTTGGTTGTTACTGGGCACTCCTTTTACCCACTGCTTTTTCCCAGCCTCAGAGGAAGATGACTGCTGAACAGATAATAAGACAAGCAGATGGAAAGAGGCACAAGGGAGGTCATACAGATCCCAGCGAGGGCTCAAGGCTTCTCAGCCTTGGGAAAGTTGGCTGTTGCTGCCACAGCCCTAAGGCAGCAACATGGGGACAGGGAGCAGCAGAGCTGGGACTGGGAGCCAGGGCAGTGCCAAGCTTAGCACTCCTTCTGTTGCCTGGGGTTGAGAGGAGGTGGAGGCTCACATTTCTTCAAGCCTCCCTCCTTGTCTGGTGCTAGAAGAAATCACAAAGTCTGAGTCCCACTCAGCAACAACCACATCTCCACAACCTCTCATGAGTGTATCAAGAGTGAGGGATGCTTTAGATGCTTGTGACAGGACTTTGGGGCAGAGGTTTGCAGTAGAGCAATATTTCTCACCCAATTAAGCACTGTAAGATTGAAGGGCTGTGAAATGATTGCAAAATATGAATTGTTCTCACGTGCAAACATACAGCCAAAATGGGGAAAATATTAAGAGGAACATGCTTGGGACAGTCTTTGCTTTAGAAAGCTGTGAATTAAAAGTATTGTGGCCACACTGATAAAATAATCGCTGGCTTTTCTCTTTTAGGAGTGATTGTCATATCACCAAAAGTTAAAAAACCCAAAATCAGCAGCTCTCCAGAGGCCTTCCTCAGCTCTGTTTCTATTACTCTATAATCTGAAAATTACTTGGTTTTTATTTTTATTTTTATTTTCCTTTTCCTTTTTTTCATTTTTGTATTGCTCCTTTCTGTCTATTCCCATTGTCTAAATGCATTCATGGGCAGCTTGTACCCAGCTGTTCTTGTGCCAACATTGTACTTGAGTTAAATAACTCTATTTCCTCCCCAATATTTAGGCCCCTGATGTATCTGTGGCAGCCAGTCCTACCCTTTTCAGCTTTTATTTCATTAAACTCAACAAGCTCAAGCTGGGGTCTGCAATATGAATGTGCTCTTCTCCAGGCTGTTGCAGGACTCTTCCTCTGGACCTGCTCTTTCTTTAACACTGGACACATTATGCCATGATTAGCTGTTCAGAAAATTCTGTCTGAGGGAATGTTACCCAGTTGAAGTTGGATGCAAGGCGATGTGAGAGTTAGTGGGAAGTGGAACATCACTGTAACAGCATTTTCTAGTAGAAAAACTGGACATATAAGAAAGGGATGCTATTGATGCCATTCTTTATTTGGCATTGTGATTCAATAGTTTGGGATAGATAATCAAGGTTACAAATCAATTAATTTCTTTATTCCTGGGCTGGTACTTCTCACCATAGTTTTCCCAGACTTGTGACGTCAAAGTGGATGACAGCATCCTACTCTACTAAGCTGTCCTGCAAACACTGCAGGCAGTATGAACCTGTTACCCTTGGTCTTCACATGCTCTCCAGAGATCTATTCTGAGGCCAAATCACAGTTTCCATCTTCCTCTTTAGGTGTCCCCTGGCTTATGGCACTATCTGGTGAGGCACCTACCTTTCTCTCAGATGACATTATCCCTTGTGAGGCCAAAAGTTGTAATCCTCTCTGAGATGTCAAAGAAGAGTCAGAATATGAAGAAGAATTTGCTTTTCACTGGGTCCAGAATAGTAAAGCCTTATGGAAGGTGAGGTAAGGATGCACCACTGCTTGTAGGGCACAGAGAGCAAACACCTTGCTCCTACCCATCTGGGGAACAGCAGAGCTGTGAAGGAGAAATAGAGTAGCAGGTCTTGAAAGGTCACTGTGTACTAAAAATGTCCAGCTGCTTTTAAAGAGAAAGGGGAGTCTGACACTCCCAGAAGGATTTTATTGTTTGCATTTGTAAGACACAAGGCATTTTTAATGATGTGTTAATGACCATATTCTATTCAAATGGGATTCATCACACTGTCCTTTCTCTGCTTAAAAAATTCAGCATCTACTCCTAGCTGGCTATTTAGGATCCCCCCTCTGCTGAAGAGCAGAAGATCCATTTCTCTCCAAGAACACTCTCTGTGACAGAGAGGATGCACTGCCATCCAGAGCTGCCAGCTTCTTTCCATATGCTGTAGCAGCACATCCATGCTCCATCCCAGCTGTGCCTCACAATTGTCCCTTAAGCAACTGCCACCATCCCCTGCCATGGCCAGGGATTTGAAAAAGTAACTTGGGTTGCTCCAGAAGCAAAGTCGAAATGAGATGACATGAGTCCCATTGTTGATGCTGGTGAACAATAGATGCACACGGGCTCAGGGGATCAGCAGCACAGCCCACAACAGATGCCACAGATTGCTCTCCCTGCCCTGTAACATTCATGTATTTGCAAACAGCATTAAGCTTAGGGAAAGATTTGGAACTCTTTTGCCCAGTAAATTGCCATCCTCCAAGAAGTGCTACTGAGTGTGTTCCGTGCTCTGCTGCTGCTGTGAGCCAGAAAGGGCTGATTGAGGGCAAACAGCTGTGGGCATAAGCTGATGGGTGAACCAAGACTTTCTAAAGGGCCTGCTGATGTATCCAGCTCAATGGTGCTGAGAGAGGACCATCTTATGTGAAATCATACACTTTTTATTCTCTGTTACACCGGGCTGCCAAAACTGGAAACCTCCAAATCCTGAGTGATTGTTGAAGATGGAAGTTGTTATTTTAAATACTTTGGGGAGGGACTGAAAGCATTGACTGCTGTGCCTATTGCCTCTATTTTTGGTTCTTCAGCCCTCAATAAACAGGACTATAGAAAGGCAGAGCTAAATCAAGAGGCCTGGCCTGCCTTTACAGCCATTTGTGTCATTCATTGACTGATGCAGATCATCTTAAAACCTGATATCAGTTTTGACAAGTGCTATACCCATAGCTGACATGCTCCAGACCTCCTCTCCTCTGCTGCTTAGAAATCCTTTTCTAAATTCTAGTTTCTACATTAATTCATGGCTATATCTGAAGACTTTCTTTTTTCTTTTTTTTTTTTTTTTCTGTAATCTATGCTCTATATAAATAACCTCCATCTGCCTGGACAGTTTGTTATCAGGGCTGTAAGTTGTCCCCCACTAAAGGCTTTCAGAATCCCAAACTTCAGCAATGCATGGCATTTTCTGCTTTTCATGGGAAAGAAGAATGAATTTTTGTGGTTCAGATGTTGCTGTGACCCAAGTGTGTTGGAAGACACGTTTTTGCATAACAGCCGTTTTATCTGCAGTATTAGTCAGAGATGAACTTCTCTGTCCTTTGGCCCAGGGCTCTGTTTTTTGGCAACACCTGATATTTGACTCAAGAGCTGGTCAGTATTTCCATAATGATTAACCCACTGACTGTCAGCATTAGCATATCGGTGTTAAATATGGGAATACTTTGATTGCACAGATGCCAAGTGACCATTGCTAACCAAATAAAAATGTGTCTGGAGAGCCACCCTCCAGGGCACCCTTCATGCTCCTGGGCAGCCTCAGAGGATGAGCAGGAGGGCTCTTGCTTTTGGCTGTGCTACAGAACCCTTCCAATGTGGTAATTACAGTTCAGAGAAAAAATGTGTGATTTAACTCATAGCAATTTCAAGGAAAGAGTTAAAATTAAAAAAAAAAAAAAAAAAAGGAGAAACTTCAGTGCTGTCAGTGCTGGACAAATTTGACATAAATGTCATTTTCAAGGAAATACAGTTTCTTGAAATACAAAGTTCTGTTCAACTTTATGCCATTTTCTGTCCCTTCTGAAGGGAATTTGATTCTCCAGAAAAGACAGCAGTTTTCATTTTTAGCTCCTATGAAAGGCTTGGGCATTTTTTTTACCTTTTGAATGTTTACAAAAAGGAAATATGGAGGCAGAAAATTATTTCAAAACAAAGAAAAAAAAAAAAGAAAATATCAAAGTGCCTGATTATAAAAGGAAACATTTCAGGTTTTCCTCTCCTGCAACACACCTAAAAAATATTTAACAAAATTTGAGATTTCTCTCTCTCCATGTTTTTTTATTAGAGAAACTTTCATGTGGGAAGTGTTTCTGGGAGGTAATCAGAGGTCCTGTGCAGATTACAGGTGCAGCAGGGCAGCTAGTCACAACTGAAAGACAGTGAGCTGGGAAATTTCTTTCTTTGATTAATTAGTGTCTTTTCCTTTGCATTCAGGCAGACAGTGGAAGTGTAATGCCAGGAAAGGCCAAACACTTCAGCATGAGAACTGATAAGGGCATGACTACACCTTTTTATCTTTAGGGCCTTGCATCCTGAAAAGAGGGAAACCAGCTCTTCTCTTCCATGATTGCTGTTTGATGTTAAGTGAGTCACTACACTGAATATGATGGAGCAAAGCTTTCCCAGTGTCCTCCTAAGTCATGGAGACAATCAGGGAAGAGGATGCAGTGATAACCAACTGAACCATGAGAGGAAAGAATACGGTCCCCAGGCTCAGAGCATTCAAGGCAGGAAGAGTCTGCTGGACGAGAGGAAAAAAAACAGGTCAGAATATGGATCTGCCAGTCCAGTGATGCAACTCTGACCTGGAATAACCGCAAATATGGGTCCAGGAGATCACGGGATGTTTGTAAAATAGATCTTCTCTCTTGTGTAAGCAAGAGGATAAAATTATCCTGGCAGCAGCTGTTGTTTCCCAGAATGAGGATCAAGGCTGGCTGTATTTAAATATTCCTACAGTATTCAAGACATCAGACTTTTCTATCCCCACGATCCTGTGGTTGCTGTCCTGTGCAAGTGGTCTCAAACATGCAGACAATACACATTTCTCCCTGTCACAGTAGCCATGCTAGTTCCTCTTAATGTCTCACTAGTCCATGCTAGTCTGCTTCCTTACTCATTTCTGCATCATAAAAAGCAGTAGCTTGTTAGTAGAAGAGGAAATCCAGAGAAAGGAAATGAAGACAGAAGAGAAAAAACGGAGTAAAGCAAGTGACTTAGAATCATAGAATATGCTGGGTTGGAAGCCTCAGGATCATCGAGTCCAACTCCCTGCCCTGCACAGGACACTCTAAGAGTCACACCGTGTGCCCAAGAGCATTGTCCTAAAGCTTCTCGAACTCTGTCAGGCTTGGTGCTGTGACCTCTTCCCTGGGGAGCCTGTTTCAGTGCCCAGCCCCCCTCTGGGTGATTTTTTTCTCCTGATATACAGCCTAAAGCTCCCTTCAACTCATCTTCATGCCATTTCTTTGGTTCCTGTCACTGGTCATGAGAGTGAGGAGATCAGTACCTGCCCCTCCACTTCCCCTTGTGAGGATCTTGAAGATCACAGTGAGGTTTTTGGCAATATAATGCCATCTTGCAGCATGGTCAGGAGCAACAGACAAGGTTGAAGCCCATTTACAAAGCTAGAAGCCCCATTTCCAGTTTTTAAAAAGGACAAGGGCTTTCCTAAAGGCTCTGTCTAAACCATCATCACTAGCACAGTGTGGACACGTCCCACTGGCAAGGGGGGCACATGGATATTCATACAGAGAGAGGAGGGAGGGTGGTTGGAGGAACAGATTTCTTGCCACATGACACCCTACAACACCGGGGGAACCAGAGAGCTGAAGCCACACAGGGTTCCCTGTTCAGCAGGTTGTGGGTTTTTTGAGGCTTTGCTGCTCACTGGCTGCCCACCTTCCCTCACAACCTGTTCAACCTCGTGTTGGCAGGTCAGGTGTGAGCTCAGCAAAGATAAGCCTTTCCACCACTCCATGAAACCATGCCGCTCCCTCTTCCCTTCCAAAGAAGTCCACATACTTGAATTTTTTATTTTCCTGGGCAAAAAGGAGTGTCAATAATAGATTTGCTACTGGCAGGGCTCATCACTGAAGTGTGGGCCTGCATCTGCTGCAGAGATAAATCAGAGGAGATGGCAGGGTGGTTGGGTGAGCATCTGACCAGAGCTATAAGCATGCATTAATTTACAAGCAGAGTGAAGGTTTAATGTATCGTCCCTCTGTAAATACACTCCGGTGGCATCCCCCCACCTGTCTCCTGGGGAATCAGGCTAATTGGCACAGGCTGAGAAGCTGAGCCCAGACTGATTTTACAGGGCACTGCAGACAAGTGTGGCTGGGAGCAGAAGCATTAGGTATTACAATATTGTACTAAGTGCCTCAGTTATCAGTGGCTAAGGAGCAAGCAAACACCTGGCTGTCTGGGTTGCAGTTATTGCAATGGAACAGCTTACTTTGACTGTAAAGGGATGTGCAGCCAAATGCTGGCTGTTGCCGGTAGATTCAGCCAGATGTCAACTTTGGTCTGTCCAAGACCAAGACCTGCCTCTTGCAGCGTGCTGTCGCTATCATCCAGACACAGTGTGGCTTTCTGTATCCCTTCCTCAGGGTGCTCTCCTGATCTCACACTCCCAGTACCTCCCGATTCCATAACCCTGGCAAGGTTTCCCTCTGTGAGGCTCAAGAAGAAGGGCATCACTTCCATCCTGTCCATAATACCACGTTGTAGTGGTTTGTGGATTTCTGCAGTGCCCAGGGCGGTGTCTCTGGAGCCGTGACTCACTGCGGGTGGGAGCAGGAGACAGCAAGGGTGTCTGTCAGTGGTGGGAAAGCTCTGCCTCCCTCTCCCCACAGCTGCCTGCTGGGCACAGGGGAATAGTGCCCCCGAGGACACCCCGGCTGGCTGGATTATCAAACATCTTCAGCTGAGATCTTTTCACACGGTGCAAAGTGCCAGCCACGGAACAGCTAACCTGATATTGAAGGACACACTGCGTTACAGCCTCTGAACTGGCTTTGTTTTAAAGGTTCTGTCTTTTGTCTGTAACTCTGCAACTTTCCGGCTCTTTTTACCCACTCTGGGGCTGCTCTCTGCTTCCCTCTTTCAGACCCTGTTTTTCTTCTCCTGGTCAGGCAGATTCCCTCTCTGTGACATGACTGTCAGGCTGTGGCTTCAGCTCACTGAAACTAAACTGTAGGCACCTGTACTAAACTGGTGATCTAAACTCCTAAGGCTAACAGAAAAAGAGACCCTCTGAAAGCATGTCTTCCCCTATCATTATTATTCCTTTGTTAGACTGGCAGAAATCCTCTCCTGGAGTTGTCAGTATCTCTCCAGCAGCTACAGAGCCAGTTTAATTTATGTAAACCACCCACTTGTTAGGTAATCAGAGTATGGTGAGATCACCCCTGCCCTTGTCTTCAGAGAAGCTAAAGGTGAATTTTCTCCTGTAGGTTCCTGGTGACCTTTTTAAATAAGCATAAACACTCAGGAAGCTTTGGGAGTTTTCATTTTTGAAAACAAGAGGCTGATATGACTGGGTTGTTAGGAAGGTTTAATGCCAATATGAAAGTAGTGCTTTCTACTAATGATTCCCATCAAACTATTGTTCAGTTCACCTATATCTAATGAGTATGAACTGCCATCAGTACATGACAGCTGCTCTCTTGCTTTGTTTACAGGGGCTGGACCAGAGTCTTGCAGACTGAAAGCCATGAATTTGCACTGCTTCCCCCAAAAATCAGCCTCCCTGTCGCTTTGGACCCTCAACAGGAGTCTTGCACAAGGTCTCATCAGAAAGCGAGGCTTGCACACCTCCTTGTCCAAGGCCCTTGAAGGTTTTTAAATGCAGTATCCACAGGAATCACTTCTTCTGGGACTTCAATAAAAATACCTCACAGCAGGATGAGACTCTTCTTTCTGACACAGACTTTCTGCATGTTCTCTGGATTGGATGAGGACGGTTCTGTACATCTGGGCCCAAAGGTGTCTCCATTACAGATTGGATAATGTTTTTCTAACATCACTCAGAAGTTTCACATTGTCCTATCAGGAAGGAAAGCAAAAGTGCTGCTTCCAGTTTAAGCCAGTATGAAATCTGCATTTCTAAGATCAAACATTCAAACGGGTGAGTTCTGCTGCAGAAATCAGTAATTAAAATTTAAATCACAAACCATTACTTAACATGAAGAAGTATGAAAGGAATAGTGTTTGACTTCAAGTTTTTTAGTATAATGAATATAACTTTCTAACTGTAGAGGCAAATTTCAAAAGTTAAGGAGCTAATTATTTAGCTAGGCCAGAGATGATATGCAATCATCTGACTCCAAGAACAGGCCTTTCTGGAGAAAAACAGCCACAGTTTGTCAGGGTATGGTGAGCGGCAATTTTAATGTAGAAATTTGATGCAAGGATGCAATTTTTCCATTCTCCCCATCCCCCCCAGACCAAACCTGGAGGTAGAAATGTGAACAGAGATCAATTTAAATCATGGCTTCAGGCACTGGGATTTTGGCCCGCTCACTTCCTACTGTTAATATCAAAGCATTAAGACTTTTACATGCAGAGCAATATTTTTTTACCCAGCTAACGCCCTTTTCCTCTGACTGCAGCTAGAAGAGCTTCTGAGAGGTGACAGAGCTGGGTGGATAGTTGGCTATCCCTGGACCCTTTCCTTGTCTCCTCCTCACCACCACTGCAGAATATCTCTGCCAAAAAGCCAGTGTAGGCAGCTCTGCAGTTGCCTCCAAGCAGGGCTCCTCAGAAGAACAGCCCAGGTTGATTTCTGGAGCAGTTTACAAGCAGTTGAGTTGGTGGGTTGAGAAGGGAATGGAGGGAACAAAGATGAACAGCTGGAGAACAATAACTTTCTAAGGGGATTGGCTGCCACTTGAACAGCATGTTTGATCACAGATTTGTTGCCAAGCATCTGTTTTCTTCCTACCTCCTGATGTGGTCCAGCTTCTTTGCTTTGACTTTGCTCCCTCCTTCATTTTCTGAGATTGTGTTTCTCAAATGCTTACGCATCCTCCGGGTTACAGAAAGGTCTCAGCAATCCACAGGCCCTGCCAGTGTGTTTGAGAATTGCCCCCCACCCCTTTGTGTGCTGTTCTGACTAAAAATGTCATGCCAAACAGGCTTAACCAAGCTCCCCAAACTAGTCAGATCTCCAGGGAGTCCAAATTTGTATATTTTCTTAGGCAGAGCAATATCACACAGAGTACTGAACGACAGTTAAAAACCACATCTGGATCTTGCTCTATTATAATACATCCATAGCCCTAAGGGGAAGCCGTGTGGTTTGGTGATTCATGAAACCTGCGTTTTATTCCCAGCTCCTCCACTGCCTCCTTGGGTGACCTTAGTTAAGTTATTCCACTGCCCTGTTTTTCGATTTTGCCATCTGTGAAAATGGCTGGGGTGATGCTGCCTCCTGCCCAAAGCCCTTTGGTGGCCTCTGAAGGCAAGGGCCAAGCACTATTGCCCAGCCTTACATAACATTTCCGTGTGGGATTTGGTGCAGGTGTGCCCCACACCTTTCCTCCACAGACCAGCGCACCTCTGCAGACCGCACCAGGCATCTCTGTGTCACCACTGCACAGTCAGAGACGTGCCCCTGTTCCTGCTGCTCGAGACCCATGAGCAGGACACTTGCCAGAGCATGGAGCAGCATTTGGGACTGTGCCATTCGCCTTGTCCTGCTAGGAAACACCAAGTTCAGTGGCAGCTCTATCATTTCTCCTGCTGTGATGGGCACGTTTTTAATGACCCACCATGGCAATTTACATATGTCAGCAGAGACAGAAGCAGAGAGGTTTGTGCAGGCTGAAAGTCCCAAAATCCCTTTTCTCCTGCATAAAAAAAACTCAGGGAAAAAAGAAGAGTGTCTGTGACAAGAAGATTGTGTCCTGCAGAGAAGGGATGAACACATCCAGCCCCTCTGCAGGTCAGTACAACATGGTCCTTGTTCCTCTGAGTGTTCCATGGCTCATTCAGCTGGGGCCTGCTGTGACACAAACAGTTAAGCTCCTAAAGTGCACCAAGTGACAAGGCCTGCTTTTCCTTTGAGAAATATTCCCATATTCCACAGGTTACAATTCACCAGATAACAACCTTGAGTTGAATGTTATCATGGCTGAGATTTCCCACTGCAGCAACATACAGGATACTTTTTTGGTTTACTACCCACTCCAGAAAAAAAAAAAAGAAAGAAAAAAAAGAAAGAAAAAAGAGAAAGAGAAAAAAGCATACAGCTAAATAAAGTGAAGGTTCACAGCTCTGACAAAGCCTTTCAGTGGGAATCTGGGACGCTTTTCAAGTGTTACCGACTGCTTTATTTTCCCATGGCTCTTTCCAAGATAATAATTGCTCCGCAGATGTTTCCCTCAGGACAGTGAGATGTTCAGGTACCAGGGCAAAAGCTGAGGCTTTGGGCTATCGTTCACAAGGCTACTGTTACCTGGTGTTCTTGCAGAGTGCAGCCTTTTCCCATCACAGAATTTCTTAGGTGTCTGGTTTATCAGAAACACTGTAAATTTGAGCCCTCTGGCTAATTGTGCCTGATTTATGTGAATGACACATTTGTGTCTGTATGCAACATGAATAAGAGAAGGTGAGGTGGTTTATTTCTGCCACACACAATAACTCACTCGTGCCCAAATGCACCTCTCTAAAATATGTTGCTCAGCACTTTGGGAAGACATCTGAGAAGATTTTACCTTCCAGCTTTTGACATATTACCAGCTTTTTTACAAGTTCTGCAAATCAAAAATGCATTGTTTTATGTTTAGTCTTCCACTGTGCATGTGCTTTTCTTTGTCCTCACACTGGCAGAAGCAAAGTGGATTCTCCTCTGCTTGAGGATGGAGGATCACCTTAGGAAGAAGAGACTTTTCTTAATGCCCCCAGTGTCACAGCAAAGGTGGTAGTTGCCTTCCTTCCCAGTAACACTGCCACTGCTGCCTCCTTCATTTAAAAATAGGGCCCATTAAGCAAATGACTCAGGCCTTGAGAACAGCTATCCTCTCATGTGATAATCTGAGCTCTGTAAAAGTCAGCCCTAGGGGCACTGACTGAGTCACAGATCCTTGTGGACACTGTTTATGACAGCTTGTGATGAGAATGGTTATACAGACTCAGGTGACTGCAGGAGCAGTTCCCATTTGTGGAACCAGCACTGGGCTTCAGACAGCTTGGTTTTGTCTTGGCTGGGAAAATATTGGAGCAGATCACCACAGTTCTACTCAGAGATCTATGGGCTAAACCTTGCTCCAAGGAGCAGAAATGGCAGGTTTGGGTACCAAGTCAAACCCAAAAGCAGGCAGGCCACACTGGAAGTGGGTTGGACAGAAGCCTAAAACATATCAAAGGAAGACCTGCTCATGGCACATTTATGTCTCACGAGACAGAAAAATCACCCTCTTAAAGGAACTGATGGCACAAGGCTATTTCCTTCTTGCTTCCAACTCTGCTCACAAAACACTGGCTTTGTCTAATTTGAAAAGACCTGGCCCAGAGGTGAAAATTTCCATGACTCCTCTGTAGGAGCAGAGAAGGGCACTTCCCACCACCCACCCTCTTCAGAAATGATGACCACCCAACAGCTCCTCAAGACCTGATCAGAGGTCGTTCTGATAATCAAAAACTCTTCCCACATGGTAGCTTGTATGCAGGACCTCTGAAATGACAAGGAACAGCTTGTTCTCTTTCCTCTGCCCCCTGTAGAGCCAGCCAACCTGTATGTCACACACTTCCAGACACAGCAGAGGTTCTTTTTTCTCTGCTAGGACAAGGGAGGGCAGGGAGTGAAAAACCCTGAATGCAGCTGCAAAACTTGGCTGTGACTTGGTTGTGCAGAACGTTGAGTACTGTGAAGGTATGGCCAGGCAGGAGTTTGTACAGAGCTGAAAGAATATTATACTCTGCCTCACATTGCTCTTTTAAACTGGTGTTTCTTTGCTTCTCTCCCATATAACAATGGAGGGATATTTTCTGCCTAGTCACGTTCACATGCACACACACAAACCAGCCTGGACAAGAATCCAGATATATCACTTGGGATCCTATCCAACAGTCTCCTAGAAATAGAAAGCCAACAAGAGAAAACACTTGGTCACTGCCAGACTCCAGTACCTCTGTCTGAGCTGAGCCCCTTGGAGCCAAAGCGGTCACCGTAATGTCAGGGCATTGGATTTCATCAAATCTGGGTTCCTTACAGGGAGTCCTGCTTGGGAAAGGCAGCCAGCCCCACAGCCCATCTGAGGCAGTGGTCTTTGATCTGCAAAGTTTCCTGAGGTGGTGCCAAGAGCCTGTGCCACCGCCTGTTTCACTGTGAGTGGCAATGCTCTTGCACCACAGAAAGGAGCAGTAACTGTTTCCCATGCCAACCTCTGCCCCCAGAAGCTCAGAGCTGTGGCTGAGCATCGCTGGCCATAGCCTGAGTACGCTGGGGCTGGATATATCTGGTTTTGGCACCAGTCCTGTTTTAGAGGGCAAACAGAGCAAAAAATCTAAAAGCCCTACCTTTGTCCCCCAATGCACTGAGATCCAACTTGGAGCAGTAGTTCAAGAGATCTCTTTAAACCTCAGCACAAATTCACATTCCTGGAGAAGCTGCCCAAATTTGCCATGCTGGACTAAATCCACATCTATTTTAGATGTGGCATCTATTTTATGAGCAAGCATAAAATCCTCCTTTCTTCCCATTGCACAGTCTTGGAGGAGAAGGAAAAGGCAAGGGGCACACCTTTCCCCAAACAATCAGCTAATTAATTATCACATGCCTGGGTGCAATGCTTTCAGCAAAGCCTTGTCTAAGTGCTAATTAGTATCATTATCTGGTGCCCCAAGGAACGAGCTTTGATTACCCTTCTCTTACTGATTATAGAGGAACAGCCAGGCAAATGCTTTCACAGGTCATAAAATTATCTCAGCTCTTCAAGCCCATCTACAGCCCTTAGCTCTCTGACCTGCTGTGCTGATGAGTCATCCATGCATTGACTGGAAATTATCTTTCTTACCAGTTAGCACCTGCCACCAGATGACCTGGCACACAGGCATAGAGAAATTGTAGCCTTTTATGATGTTAAGCTATTTCTGTAGATTTACATATTTTTTTTAGTGGTAGGTGTGGTCTGATGGAGCAAGTATATTTACCTGGGTCATCTTCTAGAGAAGCAGTTCCTAGCCCAGATTGTTTGGTGACCCCTGACAAGGCTGTGTAAGAAGAATTCAACTTCCTACATAGGCTCATCTATATTATTGTTCTAGTTTCTGTGGACATGTTTGATCTGGACGCCTTAGATCTCACTTCCAGCATAACCCTAGACTAACAGGTCCTCCAGGCTCCATGGAGTAAGAAAAAGAACATGGCATCTCCTACAAAATATCCTATGATTGCTCAGCTTTTCCCTCCGTGCTGGGACATGTCCCAGTGGATGTGCCCCTTCTTCTTCTTCCCTGGATTATTAAGGGTAAGAAGCACCAAAGAATTGTTGACTGCTCACAGAGTCTTCCTGTGATGTGATTTTTACTAGCAGAACTCACATTTCATACCCATGTGCCCAAACGTTTTGCGAAACCAAACATTATCTGTAAGAATTATGACACTGGTGCTTTATATGCTCACTCTGCTTCAGACTGGAGCTCAGCGCTTGTGAAAACAAGTATAATTAGCTGTGTCACTCAGCTCAAGATAAAACTTGATAAAACCTACTTTCAAACAAGGTGCCAATCAAACAAATGCAAAATAACAGTGAGCCATCCTTTCTTCACAGCTAGTTTAATAGCATGAATTAATAACCACAATGCTCTTAGTTCAAGGGAGCTCTTCTGTGACAATTAAGGACACCAGCACTGATGAGCAACACTTTCACCTCTCTGTGGGCAGCCGCCTTTTCTCCTACATCAGGCAGGGTGGTGGAGGGAGGAGAAACGACTGGCAAGCACAAGAAGCTAACAGTGTCATAGACAGAAAGAGAAGGGAAAAGGGCAAGGTCAATGGCCCAGCACTGTCTCACATCTGGCAGAGAAATGTGAGAATCTGTGGTCAGTAGCTGGCTGCTCTTTTGGCTGCAAGATGGAACTAAAATAGCTGAAAGCAAAAGAAAATTAAGTGCGAGCAAGCATGTTTTCAGTTCTCTGACATAAGGGCCACCATATGCATCTGTAGTGTTTGATGGGGACAAGACCAGAGCAGGAAAGACACTGTAAAATCCTAGAAGTTCTTTTCAACCCACAGAAACAGGAACATTGTCCAAAGAGCTGAAAAAACAATAGACCAGTATATTGCCAAACTGCGCAAAATGGCTGACTCATGCAATTATCAGGGCCACTATCACCAAGCAGAACAATATGCCCAAATTGAAAAGGAATGTTAGAAAGACATGGGAAGACTCAACTGAGCCAGTCACATGCCAGTTTCAAAATCAGGGCTGGAAGGAAGCCGGGTTGTATGAGATTGTACATTGTACAAGTCAAAAATTCACAAATGTTCTCATTTATCTTCCTGTCAAGCTGAGTGGGCACCCAGAGCAAAGGCCCAGCTGCCAGAGAGGAGCTCTGCAGGCAGGCTGACCTGCCACCCTGCACAGTCTGACACGCCGAGGAGGTGAAGGCTGGCATGTCATCTTATGGAGTCTCTCAAGAGTAGGAGCCAGGATCCAGGACTGATGAAACTGCCTGGCCCTGTCATAGAGCCCATCACCCAAGACAAAAACAATGAAGAAGCTCAGCCAGCACTTAGCAGGCAATGAAAGCACATTTCACATGCTCTACCTTCATGCTTTATCTAGGAATGGCTTCTGGGTCATGTTCCACTGGAATATTGTAACTGCCAGGCACAAGGTGAATTTCCTAATTTTAATAAATTAAATTATACTGAATCAAATTTTTAAATTGCTAACACACCAGAAACAGGCAAAGTCCAATGAAAGTGTTTGGTCAATCATTCTTAAATTGCTTCTTGTGGTCTTGATAGTCTACACAGCCACAAATCTTAATGCACACTTTTCGATACTCCTATACCCATCTGTGCTACTAATCCGACCAGTGTTAGAGCCTGGAAAAAAGGTGTAACATGGATAAACGAGTCTCTGACTAAGAATCAAAATCTCGGGCTTGGACTACTGCACAATCCCCAATCAGGATCCAGTTAGTTCCTCAAAATAAATCATGTGTCCAAGGAGGAAGAAACATCAGTGGGAAACATAAATCCTGGTTTGTGCAGCAGGCTGGTTAGTGGCCATGGACTTCACTGCTGCCAAGCACCAAGAGCCAGGTGAGAGCAGAAGCTACAAGCTCAGTAAAGGAACTGAAAGGCAGACACCTTGTGTAGACCCTGCTGATTGTGCTCATTCTTATTAAACCACTCCTGGACACTTCTGGAAAACAGGTATTTGTCTAGGCAGCATCTTTTCTGCTCAGTAACTATGAGGACAGATGCCAGAACACACCTCACCCATCAAACAGTGAACAGATTCTTGTGGTCACAAGACAGATGCTCATTAATCTCCAGCCCACCTGTGTAGTGTTAAAATGGGAAGAGGAGTCTCCTAAATCCAGCTCCTTATGAGCACAAGTTAACACTCTCCTTTCCTCTCTGAGCTAAATTGTAGTTCTGCAGAATTTAAGATGTTTTTTAATGTATTAAATACATGGGCAAAACAGGACATGTAAGATACACTTTGCTATGTCTTATAAACAAGACAATGAGGTTGTTAAAACACATTGTGGTATAAACAAGAGGGAAGGTGCAATGCTGATGTATAAGGAGTGAAGAGTTCTTTACTCCTTGAACCTGCTTTTTGTGGAAGGATGGGTACCAAATCCAGCAGTGATTTGGTCCTCTCTCTTCCTGTCCTGGGAATAAAAATATCCAATGCATCTGACCAAAGCTGGTTCTCCTTAGCTGGAAACTTGCTGAGGTCCTTCATATTACATGAAGTTTCTCAACACAATAATGAGCCTCAGTCTTTGTCATCACCTGTGCTGGCTGAATTGGTCACATGGCCTGCCCAGTCTCTGAACAAAAGCTGATTTGTCTGTGATGCAGCTATTTTTAAGAACAAGTACCAACCAATTGCTCACAAAGCCTTCATTATTTAATTCTGCAGTGAGGGCTCTGCAGACGTGAAAATGCTTTTATATGTTGCACATAGACGTGAGCCTGTATATTTTCCTTTTTTTTTTACAGAGCAAAAGTTGGAACAAAGATAGCAGAACTAAACCAAAGCCCCTTTTTCTTACTGATAATCCTCTTGGACCCAGTCCAATTCTGTGTCATTGAGTAACTCTTTCCTCTCTTGCAGAGTTTGCACCCATTGCCTCATACTCTGTATTTTCTTAAAGAAACTCTGCATACTCTGTAAACAGCTGATCTGTACAGAGATGCCTTGGTTGGCATCACCAACATCTCTTCCTACATTTGGGGCTTTTCTTAAATGATGTGAGTCCACATATTTCACAAACCAGTTTGAGTTCCACAGAGCCAGAAGCTCCCAGACCAGTGAACGTGTCATCCTTCTGCTGTAAGGGGAGAATCAGTGCTTGTTATTTAAGCACTAAATAATGGTGTTTCCATGGCTACTGAGAAAGGGCATTTTTATCTTTGGTGTTTTAAAGGAAGAAGTGGCATCAGAAAGTTTCTTCTATAGAAGAATTCTCATAACCCCGTATTTTTTTTTCCTTGTTTTGGATCAGGACAGCATCAGAGAAAAGATGATTTCCTGTCAATCAAATTCTGAGGCAAGGGTCTCAAGTATCTTTTCAGGGCAGTTAAAATATTCCATTTCTAGGGAAAAAATGGGTCTTATTTTCTGTACTTTTGATATTCATCTTATAATGTTTATTATAAAAATAAAAGCTATATTTTTAAGAAATTGGATGACTAAAATTTTATTTTCTAACCAGAAAATGTTAGCTTTACCAAAAAGTTATCTTTAAATAGATATTGAGCAAAATCCTTGTGTGTATCTAGAATTTATCTCTTTCCATGCATTTCTATTTTATGAGACAAAACATGTTTCCTTGGGAAATTTCCAAAACATTTTAATTCATGATGCCGCCTGTTTGGGCAGCATCTGAGCACCAGTCTCCTAAATCTAGAGACAGGTTCTCAAAAAAAGGAAAACAACAAACTATTGTGCATTTCATGTCTACAAAAGCAGCCCACCATCTAACTGTGTTTTGATTTACTCAAGCCCCCTGTATTTTATAAACACGAGCTTCTGCTGGGTTACATGGGAGGCAAATGAGAGGCAATGAATTCCTTGGGCAGACCCAGCAAGTCTCACAGTAGCTCATCTGGGCACTGTGGAGATTATAAACATGCAAGCAAGATATTCCATATATTTTACTACCTGAGGTTTCCTACTAAGTCCTTTGAGCTCTACAGCCACTCCTGAGTTTAAGTTTCTCCAGATAGTGCCAGAGGCCTTCAACAAGGTTGTACAAACCCCAGGCAGGTGTATTTACACAAGCTGAGCCACACCTCTGACTGCAGGATGGACTTAACTCCCAAGGGATTCACATCTAAATTGAGCCTTACTTTCTAGGACATCAGGAACTGCAGCAGAGAAAGGGCCTTAAGGAGAAGGACCAATCTAAAAAACTAGCAGGATGACCAGCACTGCATGTTGTAGTCACCAGGTGCCAAACATGGCTAGGTGGTTGCTCTACCAGCCAGCAGACCCTGCAGAACCACCGATTTTGATGGTGGCCCTGTTCCACAAAGGGTAGATTATCTTCATCAGAGTTGCCAGCACGAGCCCTTGAGGCATCACAGCTGGCCCCTGAGCTGTCCTTCTTCTCAAAAACCCAGGCACTTCATATCCTGCTGAAGCTTGCCAGCCAGAGGACATTTAAGAGCCAGACTGATGTCTCAAAAGGAATAAAAAAGCCCTTCTGATTAGATCACTCCCTCTCACCTGTGCTAAACAGATCAGATCTCTTGGTCCTCCTATATTTCACAGAGGCCAAGTTTTTGCTGAGGTTTTTTTTCAAGAACATGCACCAACCAATTGCTCACAAAGCATCCTTTCTTTAGTTCTACAGCAGAGGCTTTGCAGAAATGAAAATGCTTTTATATTTTGCACAAAGCCAAGAGACCATATATACCTCTCTTTGTTTTCAGAGGGAAACTTGGAACAAAGAGAGTAGGAGTAAATCAAAGCTTTTTTTTTTTTCTTCTTTTTCTTTTTTTTTTTGGCCAGCACTCTTGGGTCTGACCCAGGCTCTTGAGTATCTGTTTCTGTGCTCTCTGGACAGCCATGAAAAGCCATAGGGTTGCATGTGCATTATTCATGATTCAACTGGTTTTGATGGTTGAGCTACAAATGCAATGGCAACGTGAGGAAGGGTCATGCAGAGAGCAAGAGAGAGTTCCCTTCTAGCAGAGCTACCTGCTGTTTCTCCCTGGGGTCTGCTGGAAAGAAATTGTATCAAGGACAAATGGAGGGGAATTGCTTTAAGAGACCATACTGGGTCCATCTTGCAAGAAGGATGACAAAGTCTACGTGGAATCCTGGAATAGTCTAAATGACAAATGTCCACTGATGCAGCCATGTAAACACCACAGGAAATGTGTCAGGAGATAGCACTGCCCAACATTTCAATTTTTAAACATTTCCATTTTTAATTCGAAAAAGATTACAGAGACCATGAATCTTAGGAACAAGGAGACAGTTCTAGCCCCGACCCACCGTGCGTCACTGGCCACAGCAGGGAGAAATGAAACTCCTGCCAACATGTGGGAGTACTGTGTTGAATCTGGAGCTTCTCTCTATCCCCAGAAAAGAGGTTCTTAACTGAGAACTTGGGTGTCTCACAGAGGATTTGCTGCAGACCCAACCACCATGCCCGTTCAATGACTCATTTGAAAACAACCATTTTCTGAAAGTCTTTGTTTATGGATCTTTGAGCAAATAAATGTCAGCTCCTCCTCTCCAGTTATTAATGATTCAGTTGCTCAGCTTTGTCTGCACAAATTCTGCATCCTTATCCGGTGCCTCATCTCAGACACAAACTGAATGACTGAGATAAGCCATGTGCATCTCCTGTGCTTCAGCATCATCAGCAATAGCTAATCTCCTCTGGGATCACCAACCCAGCTCTACCTGCAGGGGATCCATGGGGGTGGATATTACAACAGGAGCTGTCATCTCTTTGTGTCCAGATACCTTCTCCTGAAACTCATGGAAGGGGGTGGGGGCAGGACACAGTTCAGTCCTGGAAAAACAGGATTAAGGTACCCTCTGAGGGGTTGGCCTAGACAACATCCCTGCTAGTCAGCTCAAGAAACTAAGGATCTTCTGGGTCTCCTTTCCCCTCACACCATAATTTTCAAAGTGGTTGGGGTACAGATCACTGAAGATTTTGTACAATAAGAATATAGCAAAGTGGGTTGTATTACATTTTTTAGTAGAAAAATGCATCTCAAATTAGCCTGTTGAAAAGAAAAAGTCAGTGCTACCAAATTTTGCTTTGAAAGTCATAATTGCAAAAAGTATATGGCTCTAGGTTTTTTCTTTTCATTTAAGATGCATTTCCATATTGAACTGTAAATTGTCGATCAATTTCATTTAAAGGTTAAAATGTAAATAAAGCTTTTCAAAAACCTAATTTATTGATGGGGATTTTTTTTTCGTTTTTTTCTATCTAAAGGAATTCTTCATTTCATATTAATTTTGACAATTCAAATGAAGAAAAATGAAAAAATTCTCAAAGAAGGTCCTTAAGAATTCTTTCAGTCATATATTTGTCTAACAAAGGCAAAAGAAGAGTTTTGACTCTGTCTAAGTGCAACAACAGTGATGGGAAATAGACTATAGTAACACTGTATCTATTCATATTGTCTCTGTCTCATTTTCAGCCAATTTCGTGGGTTTTTGAAGCATGACTGATGTCTGTAATAACCTAATCTTTCATTTTATTCATGCACTTGTACAAACAAAAATTGAGACTTTCCAATTTTCAGTGATTCATCTGACTTAAAACCCAGCTCCATGTGCATGCATGGTGTAGTGGGGAAAGCCAGGTGACCTGTACCAGCCACTCTCCTTTCTCCCCTTTGCACCTTTCACCTCTAATGAGCTGGAATTCAGCCATTCATTCTTCCAATTCTTTCTACACTTGCAGTTCTTGAAGCAAAGAAAAGGGCATGAAAATGATTTCATTGTTTTGGAGCCAGAGACCTGGGTTGTCCTGTATTTCCTAGCTGTCAAGCTAGGGGATGACAGCCTCAACCTTGACTGGTCCCAAAATGCTCATGAAACTTCCTATAGTCCCTGTTTCCAAACAGAACTAAGGACTGTCTTTCATCTGAGATACTCATATAGACTTACTGCCAAATTTTCTGAGTGTCTCACAGCTCTCCCTCTATTTATTTTCCCAGTATGGCTGGGAAAACATTTGTTTGCTAGGAATCAGACAGATTAAGGCTCTTCCCGAGTCCAGATCTTTATTAGGTACCTGACATTTACTCAAGTGAAAAAATCCCACTGATTTCCATGGAAGTGAAGCTCTTAAGCACACTGGGGGCCCACAGACACCCACACATAATTATGGCAGCTTAGCAAGTTCCTACCTCTTCCTCTGAGGTTTAAGGTAACCCTTTTCACCTCATGGTAAAGAGCTGGTCAAACACTGCTGGGTGCATCAACCGACGGGCAATGACTCCATTCCCTTAGGACATATGAAAGTTTAAAAACCTTTTTAATGGGAGGGACATTCAGGAGAAAAAACTAATTTATAGGTCTGCTTGTGTAGTTTTACTATTTTATTTTTCATCACAGCTCATTAGAAGTCAGGCAAGATTTCATGTTCAGCCTTTTTTTTTTCTCCTATTTTGATTGTTGGCTTGCATGTAGGGAACTGCACATGTAAGCTTGGGAGAAGGGTATTTATTTTGAATTTAATTCTCAGTCCTTTTGGGACTGTCTTTTAATGGATCAGTTTTCAAACATTCTTCTAAATGACTTATTCGGGGTCACATACCAGCAGGACCCTCATCTACATCAGATTCTGATAGAGGCTATACCAACAGCAGGACTGAAAGATCTTTCATTTCTCTGACAACTTTTATGCTGGCTTCTCAGGAGCTCAAAAACTATGTTGCACTTCCAAAATAATTTGTGATAACAGGTGAAAACATACAAATAAAAGGAATTTCTCTGTTGCAAAAACCTTGGGAAAGGTGACCGTAGCCAAAAGTGCTTCAGAGCTGATGGCAGTTTCCCCTCTGGGCTAGCAGATCATGACTCTCAGTCACTTTCCTCTTCAGATCAAGGTTAGTTATTGAAAGGCTTATGTGTCCCAGACTCCTCTCTGTCCCAGAGCTAAAAAAGCAATGTCCTTTGGGAATGATCAGCTGTGGGCAGTAACTCCGAGGTGTACCTGAGGCAGATAAATATGCCTGATTTAGTTAGCTCCGTTCTTGCTCACAGTTTCAATGTAGACACAAAACAAGATAAACACAATGTGTTTGTTTTAGTCAGTGATAGGAATTTAATTCTCATCTACAAAGGCAGACAAGTATTAGATAGATAGATAGATATAGATTACAGATAGATAGATAGATAGATAGATAGATAGATAGGAGGATGGAACAGCCTGAAGCTATTCTAGTGATAAATCTATTTATTTAACTGTATTTATATAGAATAATCTTCTTGGCTGAAAAATGCCCTCAAAAGAAGTCCCTGCGGCGTCAGTTTGCACAAACAAAGACAAAGCAGCAACAAACAAATAACTCCATCTCGCATGCTGCATGGGACATGAAACACATGGAAAGCACTTTGCCCCTGGAATGTTTCCAGAAAAATTTTACCACGGGCAGTTTTGAAGGTGATGCTCCATGATTCTTAGGGGATCTACGTTGTCATTCTGAGGGGAGAAGAAATGCATTTGTTAAACTGCACCACAAAACAGAAGAAGTTGCTGTAAGATCAGCTCTGGAGTTGTGTGTTTTGGATTGATTTATTTGCTAAATCTGGGTAAGCATTTAATTTTTTTTTTTACAGTATGTTTATTTGGATGGGAATAGTTATAGAGGGTAGGGAAATTCTAAGCTCTGTTTCTGGGGAATCTGCTTCAATGTATTTATACAGAACAGCCTTTGTGGGATGAAAAAAGTTTTGGAAATAGTGCCAACAGAAGATTAGGGGCAAAGGAAGGGTCACACTTTCCTGAGTCATCCATTATCACTGGAGACAAGATACTGGTAGAGATGAAACTTGGCAAGTTCTTGTCTGAACTCTAATGCTGCTGTCACAAGAGTATTTTAAGTTTCTGGACAAAGATATCTTCTCTAGCTTTTGCCCTCTGTGTTATCCAGCAAGACCTGAAACAAGATAGTCAGTAGGGAGACTGACTTGAAACAGGCAGGAGCAAATTGCCTGAGCCACTTTAGACTCTTGAGGGTGTCCTCAGCACCCTCATGGGCCTGCCAGATACAGGGCAGGACCTATGCTCCACTATCCTCATTCCTCATATCCAATAGAGGCCAGGTAGATATTTCACTGCTCCTAAAATGACACTATTTCTTTTGTTCAGGAAGCCTAGTCCCACACATGTTCATGTTGTGTTGTCACCACTAGAGACACGGCTTCATGGAAAACAAGGGTGCTCCCAGCACAATATTCTAGTAATTCCCCAGTCTTTCTAGTGTTATGGAACTTGCCAACCATCACCAGCACCTAGAAAATACTGGGAGCCCCTCCTCCCCACCAGCTTTAAGGAGTGCTGCTGGAGATGTCTGTGAATCCACTTCATCCCAAGTCCTTTGTCAAGCTGTTCATACACAGCAGCCTTGAGGAGACAGGACCAGGGCAGGGCTGTGCACCCATGCACAAATGTTGCCACTGTGTCAGAGGAAAACACCCATCCAAAGACATGGTGGGGCTTGTTGGAGGCCACCTTCCCATTTCATAGAACAGAATCACAGAAAGGTTGGTTTGCAAAGGACCTTAAAGCTCATCTCGTTCCAACCCCCCTGCCATGGGCAGGGACATCTTTCACTAGACCAGGTTGCTCAGACCCCCATCCAGCCTGGCCTTGAGCACTTTCAGTGATGGGGCAGTTACAGCTTCTCTGGGCAACATGTTTCAGTGCCTCACCACCCTCACAGCAAAAAATTTCTTCTTAATATCCAATCTAAATCTATCCCCTTTCAGTTCAAAGCCATCCCCCCCTTGTCCTGTCACTACATGCCCTTGGAAAACATCCCTCTCCAACACTCTCGTAGGCTCCCCTAGGTACTGAAAGGTGCTGTAAGATCTCCACAGAGCCTTCTCTTCTCCAGGCTGAGCAATCCCAGTTCTCTCAGCCTGTGTTCATATTAGAGTAGCTCCAGCCCTTGGAGCATCCCCATGGCCTACTCAGGACTCTCTCCAACAGGTCCATGACCTTCTAATGTTGGGGGTCCAGAGCCATATGGGAGGTGGGGTCCAGGTGGGGTCTCACTAGAGTGGGGGAGAGGATCAGAATCCCCTCCCTCGACCTGCTGGTCACACTGCCTTTTTACAGCCCAACACACAGCCCAGCTGGCTTTCTGGGCTGTGAGTGCACATTGCCGGGTCATGTTGTGCTTGTTGTCAACCAACACCCCCAAGTCCTTCTCCTCAGAACTGCTCTCAACCCGTTCTCTGCCCAGACTGCATCTGTACTCAGGATTGCCCAGATCCAGGTGCAGGACTTTGCACTTGGCCTTGCTGAACTCCATGAGGTTCACAGGCCTGTCAAGGTCCCTATGGATAGCATTCCCTCCCCACCTCCAGTGTGTCAACCCCACCACACAGCTTGGTGTCATCAGGAAACCTGCTGAGACTGTGCTCAATCCCACAGTCAATGTTTCATATTTCATGCCTCTCCTGAAGTCACAGGTTCAGAGCTGTCCAGTCCCAGGAAACAAGAATGAATACTTTGGGCCACCTGGCCTTCAACAGAATCAACTCATTCATCTATCTTACTGGGCAGATAAACTTTGATCACACTCTTCATCATCTTGTTTAAACACAAGCATGGTAAAGCCCATCTCCCTTTTAACACATTATTCATTTTACTCCTTTTCTCATTAAAATACCTGTTTGGTGCTCAAACACCAGCAGTCAGTGTCATTGTCAAATGTGTCATTAAAGTCCCAATAAATTATGATTAGTGCCAGTGTTACTTGAGAACAAGGCTATTAATAGAGTGCTCCAGTGGAAACCCAGAGAAGCAGCCAAGCAAAGGGTGATGGGTGAGACAGCACCACCCCTACTTGGCCAAAAGGGACTTCTCCTCTGCCACCCGTGATGGCCAGCAGCTCTGAAATCCAGCCACAGAGAACATCCCATCTGCCCCATAAGAGCAAACTTCTGCACTGGCCCATAGCACGCTGAGCCTACCAGAGGAGATACCCAGTGTCAGGGAAAGATAAAAAATGGACATCTAGTCAGAGCTGGAAGTGATGGTTTACAGCAGCAAGGCAATGCTGTATCCAACTGCCTCTATTAGGAGCTGGCTCTGAGGGGTATTTCAACATCTCATGGCAAATGGAGCCTTCTCTCATCCACATGTGGGAGTGCTCACTCCCCCGAGTGCTTCAGTGTTGTGGTGATGAATCAAGGGAGGGTTGATGGATGGGTGTTTGAATCAGCTGGGTAGCACACGCTGACTAGCAAAGCATGTGGAAGCCAAGTGTTTATTTTTCATGTACAGCAGCATAAATCCTGAGCACCCATCCCTTCCCCAAAGGAGAGCAGCCTGGCTTTCAAAGCATGCTGTGACCCTCCACACCACCTGCCCCTCTGCCCAGATTGCTGAATTTGCCATCTAGCCCATGAAGCTGGCTGCTAGGCCTCATGCAAGGGGTCTGGAGGGTCTTTTTGGACAGAAGCAGAGCTGCTGGCTGTAGAGCCACAGCAAAGAAGGGAGAGATTGTCAGCAGTCTCAGTAAGCACCCAGGGTGCTCAGGGATTGGAAAGTAAAGCTTTGGCACTGAATTTTAAAAGGTTGCTGCTGCATTTGCCGTAAGATGCTTGGCTCAAGAGAGTAAATCAAATGGTTAGGATTATCTGAAAATACAGGATTTTCCTTCCTTCTCTTTCCCCTGTCCCTTCACTAATGTGAGGACATACTTGCAAATCAAGCACTTACCATGCTCATTCTCATTTGCTGGGTGAATTAGAACCGCTTTATTGTAAGACACCAGGGAGCCTGGGCTGTTTCAGACTTTTGTGCCTTTCCTTCCCAAAACACTGTTCTGAGATTACCTGCACCACAGAGAGCAACCCAAGGGAGACCTAAGGAGTTCCCTTCAGAAGGTGTTTGCTTCACACCTGTGGAAACACATAGGAGAAGACCACACAATACCCTGTGTGCAGTCATGGGCCTTACTTGGGTGGCTGGGGAAAGGAGTGATTAGGGCAGTGGTGAATAAACCTCCAATCTTCCCTAGGCACATTTCAGGGAATGTGTGTGTGTTTTGGCAGGAGGGAAGAAGGACTGAGGGCAAGTCTCACAGCCACAGGGAGCAACCAAGATATCTCCCATCTTGCTCTTCTCCAGACCTATCACTGTAAAGAGCTTGGCTTACCTGCATCCCCTTTTTCATTCTGCTTTCTAAGACTCTGCAATTCACACCAAAACATGCAACCCTAATTGGCACTGTCACTTCCAGCTGACAGATCTCCCATAAAACACACCCAGCAATAAAAAATGTAATCCCCTCTCCCTCCCCGACACAAAGTTCAATTACAGTAAGACAAGAAAGACTCCAGTGGATGACAGTAGGCAGACTGCAATTTGCTGGATTTATGAAAAAATGTTGTAATCTTGCCAATACTTTGATGAGGACCACTTTGTGCTAACAAAATGAGATGGTATTTACTCACTGGAAGACATTAAATCCCACTGAACTAATGGGTGGGTTTCAAGGCTGCCCTAGGTGCTTCTCCATGAAACCCATTGCGATTTACCAGCAAGCAATCAACTCCTACCCACTCTCCCAAGCCTTGTGTTTTTGACGAGCACTCCTGATGGTTTGCTTTACTTCCCATTTCCATCACTGGCAACTGCCACCGCATTCGGGACTCCACATGCATTTTCTCTCCCCTGTGCAACTTCAGGAAGGCTTGTTGATGTCTTTGTCACAAAGCCTGCTCAGATTCAGACTGAGGAGAATCAGGGCATGCAAAAGGAGCTTCCCCTTCCAGCCAGACCCCTCTATCCTTAGGTATGGCGGACATCTTCAAGGAGTGATTCAGTTTGGAGCCCTGTCCCATGTCCTCCGCCCCTCCAACGAGAGCCTCAGGTGGGAGGCAAGAGGGAAAGTCAAGCTTTGCTCATTACCTCCTGACCCCACAATATTTCATCCCTCCTCTGCCCCTCTCTGGCCAGGAGCCAGTGGTGTGTGAAGGTGGCAGAGGAAAGGAGCACCAGGAATGCAGTGGCCAGGGGTGGGCAGGGAGGCAGGGAGCAGGCAGAGGTGGGATGGTAACACAGCCACTATCCGGAGCCTCCCCGAGAGAAACCACAACCAGATGTGCTTCTGTTGTTGCAGCAGGACTTTGAGGACAGAACTCGGGGGGATCCTTTGATGCTCATCTCTGACACAGGTGGAGTGAGTGGGCTAGGTTTGCTCAGCAAGTGGAATGGGAGGAGGAAAGAGTAAGGCTTATCCTGAAGGCTGGTGGAAGCAAATTTCCCCCTTGACCTCTGACAGGGCTGAGATGCAAAGTCATGACCAAGCTGTGAAGGGAAAGTTAGGCAAGGCATGGGAAGTGTCCTAAATCTTTGGATTTGAATTTTTCACCAGCACTTCTTGCAAGAGAGATGAGGGCTTGGGTGGTGGTAGAAGTGGTCCGTGGGGAGGCAGGACTGGTGACTTGTGCTCTTCAATACCCAAAGCCAAGGCTTCAGAAGCAACACAGTAATGATTTTGAGAGCACCAAGAGTGAGACACTCTTCCTTGTATCTTGGGTGGCTGCTTCTCTGTGGCGAGGAGGGAGTGATCACTGTGTGATAAGGAGATGAAGGGCAGGTTTGGTAAGGGGCAGAAGGAGAAGAGGGGAGAGGGGGAGAGAATCGGGACCCCAATTCTCTCTGTCACATCCGCATTGTGCTGCTCCCCAAGTGCCACCTTTCCTCCCCTACCCCACCAGGACACATCCCTGCTCCTCTCCCATTGCCAGCCAGAGCCCCGCAGAGCACAGAGATCGCAGCCATCCCATCGAGTGGGACATGGGTCCCAGTCACAAGTTCAAGCCCAAGGGTTTGTGTGTGCCTGCAGGTGCTCTTTTGTGCACAGGCAGCTGCGAGGGGAGAGAAAAGCCAGTGTCAGCTTTTCCCAGGCTGTGCACTGTGTCTCCTTTCTCTCTCCGGCAGCTCTGCCGGAGGGGAGGCGAGGTGGGCAGCCAGGAACGCAGGCTATGAGCGGGGGCGGGGGCGGAGGAGGTGGCTGCTCGGGACAGAGGTGCTGGCCTGTGCTGTGGCTCTGGGTGGTGATAGATCAGTGTGGGATGCCAGAGCCAGAGCGCCTGTGGGGGAAGCTTGTACTGTCTGGCGCTGCTTGGATGTTCTCTCATCTTTGATAGAAACAACTGAACTTGCAAACTTGTTTCCCACAAGAAAGGCCCTCAGTGTTCACAAGGGAACAGATTAGGGATTGTCCTAAAACCTCACGGTGGCCAGGGAAGTGGGGAAAGCCAAGTACCAGATGATTTCCTTGGAATGCAACAAACCTCACAGTGAGATAAGGGCAACAATAGCTTTCCCTCCAGCCCTCGCTCGGATCTCATACCCAGCATCTCTCAGGATCTTCAGCTCTGGGCAAATGCTAAGCAGCAAGGGCAAAGCAGAAGTGAATCCTAATGAAGTCTGGGCTTAGTAAATCCGGAGTGATGGGTGAAGGGCAGCAGGCTGAACAAAGGAGGTGAGAGATACCTCTGTGCCATCAGTGCTCCACTTGCACTTCGCTGCTCTCCGGCGTGCTGAGACAATGCTGGTCAGCTCTAGGCATTGGGGAAATCTCCAAGCAAAATACTGAGCTCTCTCTTCTTTAACCATTCAGGAAAAAAAGACTAGATTCCCTGCTCAGCCCCAGTGCATGAGTTTGGATGTCATATTTCTCTTAGGCATCTGTTGATCACAGATACCATAAAGGCTTGGTGAATCTTCCTTTCTTCTTCCTTCGTCTGCTGCATGATTTTTCATTTCCATCGACTCTGCCCTTGAAAACAATCAGTGATGTCTCCAGGGTGTGTAGACCTGCCACCACACTGGCATTCAAAGGTGAGTGCAAAGTGCAGCCCCGTGACTGACAGCTGCAGGCTGCCTGCAAACTGAAGTGAAATATCTCACCACAACATTACACTCAGTTCCCAGTTTAGAAGATAGGTCTTGGCCCATAAGAGCTAGAAGCATAAGATGAAAAAATACATTTTTGTATATCTTACATGTGATTGCTACAGCCCATGCAAGATTAAAACCTTTTTTTCTGTGAACAGAAGTTACAATCATTATGAGAAGGGCTTCACAAGCAATGGTGATGCCAAGTGAGTGGAAGAAACTCTTCTTTCCTAATTGTTGCTCTGCAAATGAGTCAGAAAGGCCTGAGGGGCCTGAACTCCTGAAAGGAGTTAAGGAAAGGAAAGATTTCCCTGGGGTTACCACAAGACATTCAAAGAGCCATTCTCCTTGTGGCCTTTATCCCTTACAAGCCAGACAGGCTCATATTTACATCATCAACTATGATGAGGATTAATCCTCATCACAGCATAAAACAACAGGCTGGTCCCTGTCATGAGAAACTTAACAGCGTAAGGCAAAAGGCTTCCAAAGGCCACGGGCAGATGCAGCAGCAAGAAGTAGCCAATGCAATGACCAATGCAATGGTCACCTTTGAACTCCACTGGTGCCCTGCAGAGCCCGTGATCCACCCCAGGAGCAGCTGCATTTCAGCTGAAAGACAAGAGTTGCCTATGAAACCACTACACAAGGGCTGGGGGTGAGACTCCCACTGACCATATCACAGCGATTCCAGCCCAGGGCTCCTGAAAGCAGCCATGGTGGGGTTTAGATTAATTTGCCGTCATTTCATCATTTACACTGAACGCCGTGGGTCTTTGATAAACATTTCAGGCCTTTTTCCAAACAATTTTTTCATTCAGAGCTGATGAAAACAGGCTGTCAGCACTCCTGGTAGAAACACCCTGCTCATGGCAGCAGTGGCTGTCTGGCCTAGTGGTCTCCCTGGAGAAAGTCCAAGTAGGAAGGCAGTCTCAAGGCTCCGTTCCTGGAGCTAATTGGGTCTGGGAGGAAGGCGACCACTGTGTCAAGAAAATTATGATGCTCTTTCCCTCTGAGAGACTTAAGGGATAACAAAGAGTAGATTTTGTCAGTCTGGAGGCAGGACCAGCAAGCTTCAGCCCAAAAATGAGGAGGGGAGTTACAGCAGCCCCCCATAGTGGGGAAAGGGAACCATTTTTTCAGGACAACACATGGGTTGTCTTTGAGATGTTGGCACTAACTGCCTTTACCTGGTGTCCTCTCCAACATCTCCCTCCCTCCCTCCCTTACAGGTCTGCTGTGACATTACTGGGGGCATCCTCCTGGGGAATGTCCTCCAAATAGTCTTACTTCTGTGTCCATCACACAGAGGTAAAAGCCTGAGAGAACTCTGAGCCTGGAGCCAAGCACTGCACCACCGGAGTCCATCTCTCTCTGTGGAAGGTCATCAGTCCTAGAATTATAGCCATATTCTGCTTTTTGACACTGCACCAGGCTAAGGTGGGGCCCTACTGGGTCCATGATCTATACCACAATTGGAAAAATACCTCTGAGGGGCAGGTGCAGGCCCCATAAGGCATCCCAGCCTGAAGACAAGCACACTCCTTCTATTGATTTCTGCATGGGTGCTGCCCATAAACAGTCCTTCAGAATCTCTTATCAGTGACTCCAAAGTTTGTCCTTATAGCTGAGTTCATTGTGGCAATACTAAAAGGCAAACCTTAACTAGATCACAAAGCAGGAGGGAAAGGATGGCAGTCTGTATGTTGAGTTATGAGAGTCTGGCTGTTTCTTTTTAGACTATTTATTAGGATATTGTCCAAAGAGTCCTTCACTGTTTATGACACACCATAAATACCATCTGTCTCCCCTCACCTCCCGAAACAGTGAGCTGTTCTTTGCTGCAATGCTGTTTGCAGGTCATCTTGATAACCTGGCCCACAGGAGGAAGTGACAAAAATAGATCTCCCAGCTTAAAAAAATCTCTTTATTTCCACTAAGCACCGATATTTTGCCACTATTGATGTAATCAAACACCACGCTGACAGCGTGTGAAAAGTCTAAAATAAAGACTCCCTTAATCTGGAAATCAGCACCTGGAAGTGTGCAATCAAGGATAGCTGAAGCAGGGAGAGAGCAGAGCTTGTATCCAATATACTGAGGCATTGTTCAAGACATCCAGCTTTGCAGAGGGCCATGACATCGGCAGGAGATAGTTGCTATACAAGATAGTTGCTATACAGAGAGATCTGTAAATAACAGGGTTTATTCCTGGCTACACTCCCTTTTCTCATCTGGACTTCCAGTACAGGTGGATTTTGAGGTCTCCACACATGCTGATGTAGCTCCATAAATGTCAGAAACATCTGCAGTATATGCTTAGATTAATCAGACAGTGTATGAGACATTCAGTGTGAACTTCGTGAGGGTGACAATAACAGGAGTCTTGAAGTTTCAGGGGAGATTTTATGCATGAGCATTATATTCAAAACAACTGGAACCTGGTATCTTTTTTTTATCTGCTGTCAGCAGAGTGTCCTTAGTCATACACAGCTCACAGGCATAGCTTTGAGTCTAAGTTTTTATTTATCTAGACAGGAAAAAGTAGCCAGAGAATTCATAGATAACAACAGTTCATTTGCAGAGGTTGAAGAAACACAGAGCCAGGCCAAAAAGAAGGGGCAAATGTTCAGGTAAAAGTATGACTTATCCTTGAAGCAACCAAAGTTTAATTGATGGTACAACCTCCAGCACAGGGAGTATTTTGCTGAGTATGAGGTGTCTTTTCCCAGTTGGTACACTGAAAAAGGGTCAAATTCATGGAAATTCTCAGCTCTCAGTGTTTCAGAACTAAACAATTAGAGTTGTCCCTTCCAACTTTACAACTGGTGAACTCCAGACCCTCTGAGAACAGCACCTACCTGGGATCATATGGAAGGTCAGCAGTAGACAGTTAAAGGATCCAGTTAAAGGAGATAAGCTCTTTAATGTTAACTAATCCCAGTGGACAGCTGACAAATGAGGCTATTTAAAGAACTATTTACTGTCATTACTCCAAATTGAAGAACAAATTGTTTTGAAAAATTCAGAATTGCTTCACAGCTGATCAGAGCTGAGGAAAAAGACAGAAAAGGTCAGATGGCATATTGTGAACTAGTTTCCCTTCTCTGCAACTGCCTAATCAACTTGGTTTAATTACAGAACACAGCCCCCTCCAAGCTGAGACTGACACATAGAAAAATCTGTAGGCAATTTGGATACAACAAAAACATAACATCTCACAGAAATCCCTGATGTCCCCATATTGTTTGCATGGGGACTAAGTTGTTCCATACACACATGTCCTTGTTTAGATTGTTTGCTGCCATCCTCAAGAGAAGCTATTGCAGTGGAAGGGGAGTATAAGCTAACACACTCTAAACCATTCCTTAGTCTCTTAGCTTCATGTCACGGTAAGTAATGAGTTTGGTACTACATCATGGCAATGTTATGACAGAAAGCAAAGCCGTTCTGACCTCGAATTAATCCTGTCTTCTCTGAGAGCTTTGTTTCAGGCTTCACTGGGGATGTGTGTGTGTAACTTTAGATGATATCTGAAGGCATTTCAGATGTTAGCCAAAAATGTGCTTTGTATTATATTGGACTTTGCTGCTCCTTTCCATCCAAACTAATTTTGGGGAAGGTGGGTAAATCTCAGGTGGGGATACCCTTGACATTCCCTGATTCTTGGCATAACAAACTATGAACCATTATCAAAAATGTCACTACTGCATGACCTGTGTCTGCTGAAATGTAGAGAGCTCTGTTCAGGATTATTGTAGCCACTTAAACCAGAGACAGAAAGTCAAAGACAATCAGACATTGCAGGGAAGGGATGGATATCTCAGATCAAACACAGAAGAACAATCCAGTTTATGCTCTGGATCACAGAAATTAGAAATTAAAGAATTCTGTGGGGTATTTAGACAAAGTACATGTTGTGTTGGCATCTACAGGAAGGTCTCCATGGTGATTCATAGAAGAAAAATGTCCTGTTCCCTGTTGACCTATAATATTTCTTCAGATCATTCCGTGTCAGACATTTTGTGTCTATCAGCCTTCTCTGCCACCTGTATTGTTTGTGTCCCTCTCAGGATGCCTGAGTCCTTTGTCCATTATCTGGCCAGTAAGTAGCTGATGCTTGGTTTCTTTTAATTTTTGCTCCATCTAATTTCAACTTTGAATCAAGATGGTGGAAACAGAGTGCTTAGGGGAGAGTTTCTTTGCATTCTAAGGGACAACTTGTGTTCATTTTTCTAGGATCAGAGATAAATTAGAGCAGGACTAGAAACTCCTTGAGTTTTTCCTCCCAATATTCACACACCAGCTGGCAGAGAAGGGGATTGGGAAACAAGGAGTTAATGCTGAGCAGCAGTGAGGCCACTGGTGTATTTTGGGGTCTCCAGGTTCAGGGCTGAAGCAGCTGAAGTGAGTAGGTAATTACCCCAGGATCCCATAAAAGAGGTGGGCCAGACTGTAATTGTGCTTTTTTATTTGATTGGAGGTGGAGAAGAAGTCTTGGTCTTTGGACTCTGAAAAAGAAAACCACCAAAGAAATCAACCAAAAAACCCCTCCCATTTGACTGGGACCAAGCCCAGGCTGAAGAAAACCTTAGAACATTGAGTGTTATGTAGGAACCCTTAAGTGTCTTCTCTGTTTGGTAGTTCTGGAAAAGGTCTGTTAAAGTGCTTCCTCAATGATAGTGAAGGAGCAATGGATGGCAGTACAAGAAGCCATAAGACAACTAGAAAGTCATATTTCTACTCTTGCAGTATAGAAGAATACAAAAGAGAGGTTTGAGTCCCATGGTAGTAAGTTCAGGGCTAGCAAAATCCTGAAGCTTCATGAATCAGGATTGTCTCTGGGGAACCTCTGCTTTCCATGTTCTTGGCTGTCTTCAGATTCCTTATGTAAGTGTAAGAAGAGAAGCATAAAATTCAACAAGGGGCAATTGTTTTCTGTTTTTCCCTGCTTTGAGTCAGTTTCGTGTGTCCTCGTCTCTGCGGCTTTCTTGGAACAGTCGAATTCTTGTGAGCTGTTCAACTGTTGCTCTGTTGGATGGCTTGGCCTGAAGTGTCCTGTCCTGTCCATGCACTGGTGCAGCTGTCACCTCAGGCAGACAAATTAGCATCCTGCTGGCTTTCAGCTCCCTCTGCAGTCCAACAGAAAGAGAAACCTTTGGGGGGTTACCCAGGTCACCAAGGCACCGCCACAAGGTCCTGGTCTCTCTCCATTGACTGAACGAGGAGCTCACCTTGTCTGTGCTCCTGACCTAGGCAGCTCAGTTAGCAGCAGGAATTTAGGGCAATCATGGTGAAAGGGGTGTAAATGAGCAGGGAGCAGCTGAGAGAGGAAGTGTTTCTGTCACAGGAACGAGGTGTGCTGAGTAGGGATGAGAAAAGCAGTTATGTCTCTGCCAGGGTTCAAGAAGAGGGAAGAGGTTTCCAAATACTTTGGTTCCCTGCTGCAAGATAGAGGGCAGGAAGAGCAGCCACCAGGCAACATGAAGCAATGGGGACAACTAGCAGGGGATGGCACTCAGTTTCAGAGTGGTTTGTGGGGCTCTAGCTCACCCTAGGAATAGGAACACGAAGGGAAAGCAGTAACTGGTGTTTGTATGTTTTTTATAAACTATTAGGGTCTGCTGGTGCAGAATTGCCCCTTCCACAGAGGGGTTGTGTACTGAGCAAATAGGCTGCCTCTGCCACCAGTGTTGCCTTCTTGCATCTCTGTCCTTGCTCCCACATCCCAAGAAATGAACAAGTGCTTTAGTGCTATGCAGACAAGGGGCTTCTGGAGTGCTCAGAGGTGCTATTTTATGAGGGGAGATATAAAAGTATGGTCTCGGAACTTGCAGCCATTGACCTGTGTTTTTGTCCAAAAAAGTAGTCTTTGTGTTTCCTGGCTCCTGCTTGTGTGTTGCCTTCTGTAACTCCCTCAGCAGATCCTACAGATTGGAGTATTTTCCACCCAGAACCAGTTTGTACTATTGCTGTTTTCCATCAGGTGGCTATTTCAGTAGCAACAGTTCCCTAGAGTCCACAAGGAGTCTGACAGAAATATTAAGCATTTGTAGCTGCTGACGACTTGAAAATTAATTATGTTCTCAGCACAAACCATCTTTTCCTGTAATATTTGGGCATTTCTCTTGCTTTCTTCACAAGGCTAGGTAAGGAGATCATACAATGGAATCCAATTTGGCTTTGTTTTTGGGGGTTTTCCCCATGTTTGTCTTTGGGGTGCAATTTTTACTGTTTCCATTCAGAAGGTCAGTTACACTAATTCCTTTCCACTGTTCTATTTCCATCCCATCCTGAGGTATCTCCCATGGTCCAAACAAAAGCATGACATGAACCAAGCAGCACTGAAGGAGCTAACCAAAGGAGAGTGAGAAATTAGGAAACCTGAAGGTGGCAAATGGGCAAGTTTATGGTGAAACTGAAGGAAAAAAAAGTCTTTCTGAGCCAGTAGAGGGCATTTCTCCAGGCTGGGGGACAAGGAATTTAGCTATGTCCCAGGGAGGAGAGATTTGTTCTCTGGCCGCTGGTCTGGTTTATTTTTTTTTTAAACCTTGTGGTTACAATGGAGGATTTGAATTTGTGGCACTTGTCATCCTTACATCTTCCTTCAGGAATTAAACACACTAAAAAGTCTTAATTTAATTTCACTGGCACAGCACTGATCCAAGAGCTTTCTGGCAGTCCACCTCGCTGTCTCTGATGTTTCTGTGGTCAAAAGCAACAACCAACAGCCTCATAGGCCAGCAGATCTCAGCATCCCGGGAGCAGGATTTCATTAAGGACTGCCATGGCTCACTGCATGGGTGTCTCTCACCTCTTTTTTTATTTGAAGCAGAACAGTCAAGAGAAAGAGCCAGCAAGCTAATCACCACCACAGCCTATTGGGAAGATAGGAATAATTATTTAAACCAGTCTTGAATTACTCATTGGCATGCATCTAATTAACAAATTCCGATTATTCCTGTAACTATTGTGCAACAATTAGTGGGTGTTAAATTGAGCTCTTCTGCCTGCAATTTCAATGGTGTAATTTTGCCAAGATGTCTTTGTTTTGCCTGCAGTGCCTGGTGCCACTGAGAATAGACTGAAGGTGGTCAAAGAGTTTTGACTAAATTTACTTTTGCTAAAAAGTGCCATTCCTTCAAAGCCTGGGACATTTTTGAAGGGAAGACAAAGCAATTTCAAGCAAAATTTTTCTCTGGTCAGATTTCTGATCTCTGAGACCTGCTGGTCACTTCAGACAAGAGTGGAGGAGGCATCTGAATCAAAGCATAGAGCTGAAAACAGATGTTCTGACACAAGTATGCCTCACATGCATATTGGAGCTTTTTTGTTTTGTTTTGTTGTTTAATGCTTATCCTGCTCCAGGCATTTTTATTAAAAAAAAAAAATTCAAAACCTTCAAAGGTTTCACAAAGCTGAATTGTCTTCCTCTGGCAATGCATACGCCTGCCCTGGGGTGCAGAAATGTTCCTCGGGCTGGGAGAAGGAGTAAACCCCACTGAGACTGCAGGGCTCTGCTCCACACTACTGCACACTACTGTGGAACCAAAGACATTCCAAGGCTTTGAAGCCATGGCAATCAATAGGGGGGAAACAAGTCTCTTCTACAAACAAATCCCGAGGAGCTGGATTGCTGTAAGATCCTGCCCAGTCCCTGCTACATTCAGTTTTCAGGAGTCACCTTCCTCCTGCAGGCTGGTGCCATGGCCTGGGCAGCTTTCTCTTGACTGTGACACCTGGATGTGCTTCTGAAGCTGGAAGTAACAGAATGGCACTGGAGCAGTCTTGCCTACCAAAAAGGAGGCTGATATGAGGCTTTTTTCTGTATGCTAGGCTTTTGTTATTCTATTTAAGATTCAGTATCTTAGCTCCTGTTTCCTACAGGGAATCCCAGAGTCAGATCCAGCTGCAAGCCAGATCCCAAAGCAAGGACTGAGCTGTGGCTGTAGAGGTATCTCACTCCAGGTGACAGCATTAGGGCTACTAGAGACTCTGTCCATGCTGCAGTTCAAGGTGTGGCTCTCTCCTCCAGAGTGAGCTCTCTAACATTGGGAGATCAATTAAATAAATAAATAAATAAACAAACAAAACAAAAAAACAAAGTCCTAGAACCAGTTGGACTCTGCACAGACCCCATCAGGGTCACTGATCAGTGTCTGCCACCTTCTCACCCACACATACCCCTGATTTTGGCAATGTTGAGCTGAGCCCCTTCTGGGAAGGACAAGAACCACCTCCCTCATCATTTTCCTGAGGTGATCCCCTTTAGTCATAAGTTTCCATCTTGGCTAGGTCTGAGCCTAACCTGCTTTACATGAAATCATGCTGTTCCTATATAAATTATCACTAAGAGATCTTGGCTGCTCCCAGGGCCTTATTTTTTTCCAGCATGTCCTATGACGTTTGTCAGACATTTAGGACACTTGCTACTTTTCCCTTTCACCATCCTCACTCTCTTCCACTAGCTTTTTATGTCTCTGCTATAAATAAAATCTCCCTGAGATATCCAAAGCATTGCTTAAAAAAGAGGTGGGGGGAGCTTGCTGGGGGGAATGGGCCATTATAGAAAAGGCCAGGTGCTTGGCATGTCCCCAGCTTGTGAAGGTGGGAGCTGTCACGAGTCTGAAAAATATCAGTGTGGGAGTTATAAATAAGCTTTAAAGCCAGGGGTTTAGAAAGTCATCTTTAAATGCTGCATAATTTATAGCCTGCTGCAAAGAGAAGAGTGTGTGAGCTCTGAAAGCCAAGCTAACCCATTCTTTGTTCCCTCCATAGTTGGACTGTTCTTATACATGTGGTGAGGTGTATGGAGAACATCCAGAATTCAGGATTTTAATCATCAGTGCCTCCTTCCAAAGGCTTACCTGCGTCACTGTGGATGGTTTTCTTTCAACTCCTGGTGTCTTAGTGTGAACCAGAAATAAATACCATTGGTCTCGTACTGCAAAAAAATGGAGTTGTGAGTAGGGATGCTGCACTCAGGTAGGGTAATGTTGAGAGATAGCAAGAAACTCAGCAATAATGCTCTGTGATTTTTACAAGTGATTTACTTTCTCATTGACTCAACTCCTCCTCTTTAAAACAGGGATTATCTTAAGAGGTCGAGAAACTCTTTTCAATAGAAGCTACAAAATGTTTTGCTCTTCTCTCACAGAACAAAGCCACACCAGAAGCAGGGGGTAAAGGCCTGCCCCAAGGAGGGCCAGAATAGCTGCCAAGCTGGCATTTACAGCAGTCGTTTCATGCAGCCCTGGAAGTGCAGCTACCTCTAGGATGTAACAGAACAGCTGTCCTTTCGCCATCCAACAATAATAAACAACGGGAAGCAGAACGGGCTTTCAAGGCAGCTGAGTCTCCTGAGAGGATCTAGTCCACCACATTATCACTGCTCCTCCTTTTCCCCAGCTGGAAGCAAGTCTGGAAATCATGAGACCTAAAACAAAATAAAATAAAATACATTTATGGTGTCAGAGCTTCAGTATTAATAGCAAATATCTGTGGTGCTGGTGCTTTATAAGGTGCTCCAGCATGTGTCTCACTGCCCATTTCACCACCTTGGGCTTGCTTATGTGCTGTTGTAGAAGGACCAGTGCCACCTCTCTGATCTGTTTCACCTTGTTTCTCCACAGACATCTGCATCCAAGCCTTGACTTGTTCAGAGTCTGCTGAGCTGGTGAGATTTAACAGGATCTTGCCGCCCAAAGTGCCGTGGCTTGAGGCTATAGATTTAAGCAGAAGCATTAAGCACCCTGCTCTTTAACTCATTTCTAATCCATTTATTTAAACTTCAGAGTGGTTTTAAAGCACAAGAATCAAAGGCGAGAGCAATTTAGAGTTTTCCAGAGCAGCTCTGTGATCTGACCTCTGCACATATCCTGGCTGCCTTTAAAAGTGCACCAGCATAAAAGCACAGTTTGTGACAAAGCATCTGGAAGGATTAAAAACTTTCTGGGATGGAATATGCTTCTGTCAAGGACCTCTTTCCTATCTCAACTCAGTTGCCAAAAAAAGATCTTTCCTCAGGGGGCTTCTAACCCGCCTGAGGGATTTAGAGAAGAATTGCTGAGAAGAGCATATAGCGATTTGATTAAGGCATAAATGTGAAAGGGAGTGGGAGGGGGGCCTAGGGGATAGAAGGGAGAAACAGGATTAAAAAGAAAATAAAAGAAATGAGAAGTAACTGAGCTGTGTAAGGCAAGGTTTGTGGAAGTCGGGACTTTGGGGCTGTTTTGTCTCCTAGTACACATGACACCCTTCAGCAGTGCAAAAAACTAAAACCAAGGGGGGGTCCCAGGGAAGGTGGGAAGAGGAAGGATGGAGCTGCTGAAAAGCAGAGAAAAGCAGAAGGGCAAGGGGATTTTGAAGAAGGGTTTCAAGCCCTAGTGTGAGCTGTTCACACTGCCTGCCTGCTTATGCCTCCTCCTTGGACAAAATGCTGGGAAATTGTTACCTGATCCCTCTCACCTTGTTTTACAAAGGCAATCTGGGTCAATTAATCCCTGCTTCATTTCTTCCCATTCTGTCTGGATAGTCACTATGAAGTAAGTGGTAACCAATCTCCGTGCCCATGGAGTCAGTCTGTCTTCTTATTTCCTTATTCATTAAAGCAGACACCTTAGAAAGGCTGGAAAATATTACCAAAGCCCAGGAGACTCGATTTTCAGAATAAGGAACCAGTATTTCAGCCTCAGAGGCGACGTGAGTCTGGGACACAGGACAGAGATGAGTATGAAACCAGGCCCTTCAGCTGAGGAGCAAGCAGTCTCTGGACATGCTGCTGTTTCCTTGGCTTGTCTGCGGTTTCTGTTGTTGGGGTTGTGGGATTTTCATTTGTTTCTTTTTTTCTCTCTTCACTTTCTGCTCCTTCACCCCTGCACCCTGAGTTGGCCTGACATTAAAAACTGATGTAAAATGAAGAAGCTGCCTGCTAAGATGGTTTCTTCCCTCTTCATGATCCCTTCTGCATGCCAACTCTCCCACTGTGTTATTACAAGTGTATTTCTGTACACCACCGTGCTAGGTGCTGTACACATTCAAACTAAAAAGGAAAAAAGAAAGGAAGAAACACTGGACAAACAAGCTATTTGTTCATGTAGTACTACTGATGCCTGGATTCCCACTGATTTGTGTCTGGTGATTAATGAAGACCTCCGTTTGAAACTTTTCCTGTTCTCAGGACTCTAATTTAAACACATGAACTTGTGCTACCGCGTATCTCTCTGTATCTCTCTCTGGGTGCTTATTTTTGTTTATATCTCAGAAAAATCTCTTAGAGCTCTATCACTTGGCCAACAAATTTGACAGTTGTTTGGAGGGGAGCACATTGGCATGTACAAATACCGACAATACAATTGCTCAAGCCTAGTTTCCTTCAGGAAATTGAGGAAGAAGGTCCTTCCCAAGAAGAATGAGTCCTCCCAAAGAAATTACCTCACAGCCAAACAAGCTGCAAGATTTTGGTGCTCTTGTGGCCTGAGCTAAGAGACAGTGCAGATGGGCAGGCAGGGAAGCTCAGCTGAACAGTCAGACTATATTGAGCTTAGTTCAACCATTGCCAAGAGGCACTTGAACTACTTTTTCTCCTACAGTTATACTGCTTGCCAATTATTGAGGCTTGGAAGGCATCTACCCTACATCTCTGCTGGGGTCAGAAGGGTTTAGGTCAGCTTGTTTAGGCATGAACTGGAATAGGGAGGATATTTCACTCCATTGGATGGATGCCCCAGTTCAGCTTCCTTGTTTTGCATTTTGGAGAGGACATGCCCACTGCAATCTGGTGGTGGCTGTGTCTTTGGAAATCACACCTCAAGTAGCTTTATTCCTGAGGGAAACGTCAGCGGGATGTAAGGAGTTTCAGCTGGGAGCTCAGGCTCTAAGAATGGACCAGAAAGTTTGACAGATATTCTGCACTGCAGGATCCTGATGAGCTCGATTCAGTTTTAAGTCTGTTCAGCTTGAGCAGCAGTCCTGCCTGTAGCTGCAGGGCAGTTGTAGCCTTGGGGATGGAGGATTTTGGTGCCTTTCAGTGACAACTGAGCTGGATGAGGTGCCCCCTCTGAGTTCAGTGGCTGAACCAAAGAAGAGAAAAATGTTGAACAGTTGCAAGGACATAGATGTAGTAGAGAAAGAAGTCAATGACCAAGAAAATGTGCTTTGTGATGACAGTGGCTCCACTGAGTGCCCCTAAAACACAGGGAAACACTTGTTTTGTTTTGTTTTTTAATGCTGATATCACAATAGAGATGAGATTTGGAGTGTAGACCACAAGGCACAGGTTTTTGCTTTCCTCCAAGAACAGACTAGAGAAGGATGTCTAATTGGTCTTGACCATCTCATGTTTTTTCTCCACTTATGGCTGGTTGGCATGTTTCTAAAGCAGCTGTGGTTGTGACATAGGGCAGTTTGCTTCAAACAGCACAGCAGGGTTTTTGTATCACGAGAAGACATGAACAGACAACCCATGTCAGACTGGATCCTTCCATTCCAGAGCATCACTGCTGACAGTAGCTAATAGCAGATGCCAAGAGAAAAGACTATGAACAGGATAAGTAGGGAGCGTTTTGTTTTTCCACTAGTCTGAATCTTCAGGACTTCCAGAGATGGACATTAGGGTTTTCTGTTTAAATAGTTATCAGTACTTTTTTCTGACTGCCCCTTTAAGTTCCTGACTTAGCACAGTTTGAAAATCCTGCAGTGATGAACTGCCTTATGAATAATACCTCATACTAAATAATACCAAGGCCTCTGGTTGTATCTCACAAGGAAAAAAAATTGAGTACACAAATCCCCCCCCTTTCACTTATATCTAGCATGTCCATCACTGATGAATTTCATCATCACCAGTCAGGAAACAACAAAATACCAAAAGCTCAGAGGATACTAAAGGCATAATTGTATATTTATGCTTCCTTATGATTTGGCTGCATTCCTACCCTTTTCCCTAATTTATGCTATCAAGGTCATGCTTTGCTTTCTTCTGACATGCTGGGTGGAAAGCCTTTCAGAATGCCTAACATTATCCTTCCACCTTCTCTTTTGTCAGTCATGGGACTAAATCCCTTGAGAATAACCTTTCAGGAAACACTTAAACCACTTATTTTAGGGGAAAGAGTTAAAGAAAACTTTATCACTCTTGGAATAACTCCTAAGTCTCAGAATCAGACCTGAGCACATCACAATTTTTGGAAAAGTTTTGTTTCAGGTCATGGGCTACTGTAGGGACCCTTTTGTCTTGACACTAACACCCAACACAATCCAATCTACATTGATTTCTTTTCTCAATATAGAAACACAGAAAGAGAGAAAGAGGTATTTCCCTTCGGCACCACAAATAATGACCCAAAGGAAGGTCACTACTCACCAGGGCTGATGGAAAATACACCCCAATACAGACCCAGCCCAAGGAGACTGACATGACACAATGCAGGTGTAAAGGGCTACAGAATATATACTCTCTTGTGAAGATTTCCCAGGGCACATTTGTCAGTTCCCAAGCTTACCTGGAAACCAGGTAAAAAATCCAAGGAAGGATCACTTACTAGAAAAGGCTTCCTCAACATCTCCCCTCCCTCCTTCCCATGGCCAGCTCATTTTCATTTAATGTTTGCTGACTTAGCCAATTTGTCTTCATTGTCTGCCTGTTGTTTGGCTAATTCACCTATGGAAAATGGAAGGTATCAGATGCTGTTCAACAGAAATTTGAAACTGAGCATAAGTGAAAGGTGAGTATTGTATCTCTTTGCAATTTACAGACACAAATCCCTCTCCCTTCCTTTCTCTCTTGGTCACTCTTGTCTTGTTGAGGACTTGCAATGTTAACTATTCACACTCAAGACCTGCTCAGCTCTTGAAACAGATAATTTAACAAGGTCTCAGGCAAGAGAAGGGAGAAAGTCAGAGACAATAGGATCTAAGAGGAACAAAATCATTATGAGTTGTTCTAATATCAAGACAGTCACTATCTCAGTCTTCATGCTGGCTTTTGCCAGAGCCATCATATACTCAGCCTTAAACACAAATATATCGACTTGTCCACTGCTAGTTTTTGGCTGCTCCTGCCTTATGTGATTTAACATTGCTTGGCAATTGCTAATCCAGTCCAAGCCTGAACCACACATGATGGGCTTCCCTGACCTCTTCTGTGGTCCTAGTCAAATGGTCTGATTGGTCCCAAACAATGTGTGGTTCCCACTCTCAATTTTTTAGGGTTCCTGAAAGATTTCTCTTAATAGAAACTCAGTCCTTGGGATTTCTCAAACCCTGACTGGATAAATCTGGGCTGAAAATTGTTCTTTTCTTCTTATTATTAATATTATTGTGTTTTTGTTTTCTTTTCCCATGGAAAATGTTGAGATTTCACCAAACAATGAAAATCTTTGGCCAAGAGCCCTCCATTTCAGTTCAGAAATGCTCCCCCGTGGGAGTTGTAGCTGGTATGCTTTGTGTCCCTGTTGTTCCCTGTGAGCTGACATTCCTGGCTGGCCCACATCTCTCATGGAGTGGCATGGTCCCCTCTCTTGCTGAGACAATGCCATGCACCATGGAGGCCGTGTCACCATGGTGCTCTGTGAGAAATGCACTTCACTCGGCAAGCCCAGCACCGCAGCAGAGCGGGGTCACAGAGCTCGGCGGTGACAGCCTCCAGGAGACACTGTCCAAAGATTTCCCAGCTGAACCTCCAGGCCTCCTGCCACACTCTGAAGCCTTGTTCAGAGATTGGTCATAACTTAGCACAAAACAACTTTGCTTTTTTTTGAGAGGCGATTTTCCACTGAAAAATATTCTGATGGAAAATTTCAAGCAGCCCCTAGAGGATGCTCTTTCCAAAACCCTTTGCATTGTAATTTACCAACTTAATCTCACTTTTGTTGGATTTCTTTTCTGTTGTCTCTGCCTAATCTCTGATAACAGAGGGAGAGCTCCCTTTCACACAAGTGGGAGATCAGGGGAAGCTGAAGCCATACATTACTAATGACATATGGAAGAGTTTGTACCTTTCTGAATGGACAGATTTACAAGGTGAGCTCTTATAAGTCTCTAAAGAGAGGAAGATATTTCCCTGTCTTTTCTGTGTATTAAAAATGAAACAAAAATCCTTTCAGATCTAAATCCAGCAAATAAAGAACTTCTCTTTTTTTATCTTTCTTTCCAGAGAGTTTTGAACCTCAGTATCCCATTCAACTTGTTTGTTTCTTTCTTTTTAACTCATTTCAGGCTGGTGAAAGGTGCCAAACTGTCTGAGCTACAGATCTCCCTAGATATATTTTTGGGTTGGGGGTTTTTTGGTGTTTTTTAAGACAGAAGCAAAAGAAAAGTCGCATGCTGTAGCTAAAGACTCCCAACTGACTGGACTTCTCATATGCTTTCAAAAAGTTTACTTTTGCAGTTACCATCTCCCTTTCTATCTCAGTGAGGCAGTTTGCCTGTTCACCTAGGCTAATAAGACATTCCTCCTTCCTAGACTACAAAGCAGCAGCTTCCACTGTCTCTCCAATGTTTCTAAGCAAAGTGGGGCTGAAAGGAGTGACCCAGAGGTTAAAAACAGGGCTTTTAGCAGGGCACTGAGCTACGTGGCATCCCACAGATTTTTTTTCTCTGTTCTTCTTTCTCTTATTCTTCCCCAAGACCCCAATTGCGTATATTCTTTTGTCTGAAGTAACACTGCAGCAACTGCTAATTGCCCAGTGGCTTTTTTTTTTTTTTTGTGGATATGCTCTAGATCAGCTGCATTTCAGCCTGGAAAGGGGGGTAGGGGGCATGTTTATATACTTGCAGGTGGGAAAATGCAGTAGACAGCATATTCTGTTCCAGGATAGCTGTATAGTTCATCTTCAGATTCCAGGTTCCCCCATTAAAACCTACCCCCTGCCCCAGGGAACAGCCTGGCAAGCTCTTCTGACCCGACAGCACTGGCAGCTGTTTGGCAGCTTCTGAAGTGGATCCAATCTGGTATGAGTTTGCTACACTTTCATTTTGTCTACATCTTCCAAACAAATAACCGAGTCCAGAATCCCAAGCTGTGTTTTGCAATGGAAATGCTTCAACGTCTGGGAATTGCTTCTGCTGCAGGGAAGATATAGAGTGCTGTTAACTGTTTAAAGGTTCAGTGAAGAAGAGAAGGCAGTCACACATTCATGGGCCAAACCCTTGCTTTTGGGGCTTCCTAATGAACGCCAGGTGGTAATGGCACCTGGTGAACCTGAGGGAGCCTGCAGTTATCTGTGTCCCCAAGTCAGTGCCCTCAAAATTCTTGGGCCAGCATTTTTCTGTTTATCTACCATCTTTTCAATAAATCTTCTTTTACTATCAGACCTCTTAATTGGAAACACTATGCCTGTACTCTTTAGTACAAGGCCATTGAATAACTGTGAATCTCATTCTCCAGCCTTGTGGATGATCAACATAAATTGAGAGTTCTCTTGGCTTTCAGACAGACATAACTTCTCGCATTTAACACCACTGGACTTGATGTGAGGAACAGCAGAAAGGAGAACTCAGCAGTGTTCAAGTCCACATTGCTTAGTGATGTACACAGATGTCTTTCTGTTCTTGACATTCCTGTTTAATCCAAGGCAAGAGAGTGAATTAAAAAACAGCTGATGTAAACCTGCACTTGAAGCTGGAAAACAGTGGGAGAAATTTAGTTGTCGGAAGGCCAGGTTTTCATTTTTGTTTGTGCAGTTCTTGAGAGAAGAAAAATTAGAAGAGAGGAAATTCTTATCCTTCATTCAGAGATCTCTAGAGCTTTTGATTCCCTTTGCAATAACCTGAGAACATCCATATGATTTGACTTCATGGATTAGTTGGTTTATAGTGCAATGTATATGTGAATGGACCATCTCAAAAACTTTTCCACGCAAATATGGTTGCCTTATTTTACAGCATAGGAGGGAGAAGAGACTGGGCATCTTGCCCCAATCCAGATAAGAAATCAGCAATAACACCAGGCATGGAGTCCCTACACTTGATTTATTCCCACTACTGCTTCTGCAGACCCATCCCTTCTCAACAGAACACTTCTTTCTAAAACTCAATTAAAAGAAAGAAGATAAAATTATTTTTTGTAACTTCTCTTTAGAAATTCTTCCACCTTCCCATGAGAAATCCTAACTGGATAGTTAAAAAGCAAGTCCATCAAGATTTCTGATTTATTGAATTGCACACATCTTGATCACAGAACTAATCACAGTTCATTTCATCTCACATTGCTTCCTTACATTACTCCAGAGCAGCAACAGAGGGGATGTTCCAAAGTCATATAAATCCCTGAGGAAGGCATAGCAGTTTAGGCTATTCCTATCTTTGAACAAAAATTTGCCCAAATACAAAAGGCTGACAGCTCAGCTCAATCTAGCATCTTTGCTTTTACTTCCAGACTGAGTTTTATTCAACTTTCCAGCTGCTCTAACTCAGGTCACTGATTTGCCAAAGGTCAAAAGCTGAGTCAGGATCTTGGAAAATCCACAATACTGCTGGCTCCCAGCTCAGCTTAGGCCATACAAGCCCTCTAGGTCAAACCCCTCCTCAATCTGTCCTGTCCCAGAAAAAAACCTGCTTTCTTCTTGGAAGAGGCAATAACTCTTTCAAGCCCCTAACTGAGGAGAATAGACACAGCTGCACTGGAACACACCTGTACTTTTTCTAGCCAAGTACCTTGCAAGTATCTTGAGAGGGCTGATGTCAGGTAAATTCAGAAGAAAAAATTATCTTAACCAGCTCGTTTGCAAGGCACCTAATCCCTAAGGCACTAGCAGCTTGATTCCCCTTTCATTCACAGCTCGCTCCAGAGCACTGCCCTACCCTGAGCTACACACAACTCCCAGAAATGCCTTCTGATTCAGAATTGCAACTCTTCTCTGACAACAGCCCTGGCAGGCAGAGGCCTGAGTCAAATTTACCTCCTTTTTTGGGCACCCCTCTCCCTCCATCCTTGTTTCAGCTCTGCCCTGGTCGCACTGCAGAGCATCCTGCAGCTCCATCACAGTTCTGGCCCAAGTTCATCCCAGCTGGTGGTGGGATGGCACTGGCTCACAGCCCAAGGACTGACAGAATTTGGATGCAGCACATCTGACGTGGCACTGACAACCCTATTGCAATTAATCACGTTAAGTGTTCTCTGCAGCCCATTGTAGAGGTTGTACATTACACTGCAGATGTAATCAGTGGAGACAGCAGAGACCTGGGCATGAATCACCACATCCAAAAGTAACTGTCTACATACAGATGAATTGTATCAGAAAGTGTGCATTTCCCCTCACTAAGTGTGGCTGGACGTACAAGTTCAGATGCATTCTCCACATCACGAACAGCCAGCTTAAAATTAAGCAAGTCCTTAATTGCATCCAGCAAACGAAGGGATTGACAAATTCTTTTTCCCATGCAAAATGCTCTCTTTCCTCTACTTTCATTGCATTCATGTCTTCATGCATAAGAGCAAGATTTTCTCTATCTGACGCTGTCTGGGAGACCTCAGTCAGGACTTATCCATTTCTAACTCTCACCTCACAGCTAGTGCCCTGTTTGTTCACAGAACAATGACCATGTTATCCATATTTTCTTTGCCTAGAAGACAATTCCAGAGCCTGTGTAAGCCATCTCAAAGACAAAGGTGGGACCATCCCTCTCAGCAGCAGCTTTCCCATGAGACTGCACTTTCCCAGACACAAACCCTACCTAAGTAACCCAGGGTTCACTCACAGTTTCTTTGAAACCCTTGGTAGGAGGAGGAAGAAGAACTTAAAGAAGTCCCAGCCAAGCTCAAGGGGTATGTTATGGTGATGCTTCAGCAAGAGACACCAGGACATCAGGAGTCCCTGCTATCACTGAGTTTGAAATATTTTGGTAGCAAATCATTACATAAAACAGAGGAAAAAGGAGGGAAAGCAAGTAACTCACTCCATATAATTTGCTGGGTCTCTATTGTGTCAAGTCATTGGAGAATGATTTGGCTTGGACTTGACTGGGAAGATTTTGCATTTTTTACACAAATACATGCAGCCATCAGTCGTTAATGGGCACACTTGTACCCCTGACTGACTGTCTGGGAGCTTTGTGTAGTCTTTGGGATGATCATAACAGAGGGTGCAGCCCTTCAGGCAAGGAATTTCATAAAGAAGATCAGAACACTAGTTAGCTATTTTAGCATGTTCAAAATTATATCTTTACTATTTTTACATTTGCTTCCCCTACAGAGCTCTCAGAATGTGGGACAAAGTTATCAGTATTTTATTGTCAGGGGAGAATCTTGGTGGGGAAACTGAGGCATGGACTTAGCAGGGTATGCTCTGCTTCACAGGTTGGTGTCATAGCTGGGAAGACTCCAGCTCCTCCCACTCTTGTGGGCAGCAATAGTCAATATTTCCGGAGAGTTTCCTCCATGGCACGCCTCCAAATGGAATCCTCACAGCGAAGCTGGACTCATACCCCAAAATAAGTGCCGCTACCCTCAACGGAGTCTGTAATTATTCTCTTTGCTGCCTGGCTGCCCTCTCTCCTGACTTCCCTCCGGGCCTGGACACCTGTGTTGAACTGTGATTGCCTCCTCGTTTATGGCAAACAAGTCTGGATTATCCCACTGTATATTTTTAAGGCATTTTGAAAATCTGTTTTCTTTTTTCTCTCATTTTTGCCTTGCCGTGTGTTTTTAATTGGATCCACTGCCCTTCCTCCCCTGCTTGTTAATGCTTTTCTTTGGGGAAGCACAAGTTTTTAACAGCCCTGCAAATACTCACTCCTCTTGGCCAAGCCAAGTCCATTTCTTGGGGATAACCTGTCTCTGACCTACTTTTAAGTTATACAACAAATGTTCTGCTTTCAGCTCAGCCTACTACTGTTCAAATCCATACCATACACTCAGCCACCATTTGCACACTTGCAGGAGAGCAGAGGAGAGTCACACCTGGCAGCTGGTCTCTCCAGGAAGGCAAGGTGCTTCCCTGGAGGGAGATCACCATCCCAACAGTCCATGCATTCAGAGATGGCTCTCGCTGGGGCTCAGCTCTCCTTTCATGCCTCCATACAAAGCCTTTTCTGCGGCGCCTCAAGCCCAGAGTCAGGCCCTGGTGTCAAGGATTTCATCCTTTTCAGTTTCTCCAGTACCGTTTGCTTTGAGGAACATTCCTGTGGTTCCTGCCAGGCTCCTTTCCAGGGGGAAAAGATTCAGGTGGCTTTGTTCCCTTTGTCTTTGCCAAACGTTTACATTGCTGCTGACACCGCAGTGTCACAGGAGGGAGCACTGGCAGGAGGCCACGGCCTCTGCTCCCTGACATGGCACTGGGCACAGAGCAGCCAAGGAAGGACAAACTCACGTGGCTTTCACTGGGAGACCCAGCAAACACGTTTTATACTGATGACTGAGTGCTAACTAGCAACACTGTCCAGCCTAAAGGTAGAGGATGCTTTGACTCATTAACCATGGCAGTGATTAACTAAATTTCCCATCCATCTTCCGGCTGGAGCCTCAGGATCTTTCCTTCACCTCAGACTCCAGAGGTGGAGGATATATATAGTGGCTCTGTCCATGATGCTCCAAGACAGGGTTGCTGCAGAAGCACACACAACACCTCCCACCTCACCCCCCTCCTCAGGAAAAAGGACAGATGTGCTCAGCAATCCTCCTTAGGCAGCTTCATGTTCTTACCATGGAACAGAAAGGCAAATTTCTGCCCCCTATCCCCTAGTACCGAGATGGTCTTGGTGTGTGGATCTATGATGTCTTTGCCTTTTACGTCTGGGCAACAGAGGTCCAAGCTGGACATCTTTGAGGTTTCAAGAATAGGTTTGATGGTCTCATTCAAACTCCTGAACTAACCCACTGCCACAAGCACAGTGATTTAAGGCACAGTGGGAGACAGCAAACAAGGGAAGAAAAAAAACCAGCCCAGGTTATACACGTGATCAGTAGCCTCAGGAGCTTTCTCTCCATTGCAACCAGATCTGCAAGGAGCTCTTCCAGGCCTCCATAACTTTGCCTTGCCTGTCAGATCAAGAAAAAGTGGTTGCTATGACACCACAAACCATATTTCTCAGGCTGAGATGTGCCAGAATTTCAAACAGATGTGGCAGTGCAAGCAAGAAGCCCCCTTGGGAGCCTGCCAGGAGGCTCAGACAATGCAGCAGCATCCGCACATGGTTGGAAGGCACGCCGAGCCAGCCCAGCAATAATGGCCTGTGCATGTACTTTCTGGCCTGCCTTGCAGCTGAGCCCCGAGCAGCTCAGCAAACAGTGGGACTGGAAAGCTTTGAAAGAAAACTGCTGAGTAGGGAACTCTGCTGAAATAGCACCTGCCTTTTTTTTCTTTTTCTTTTTTTTTTTAATCTGTCTCGTTTTCTTTCTCTCTCTCTCTCTCTCTCTCTCTCTCTTTTTTTTTTTCTTTCTCTTTTCTTTTTTTCTTTTAGGGCCATGTTTATAGCTTTTTTTTGCTGCTTGGAAAGGCTAACCCCAGGCCTGTTTGGCACTTGCTCTTGGCCTGAGCCTTCACATGAAGATCCTCTGTAAATAGGCTAATGTTGGTTTCATTTCCACTCTGAAAGCAAGAAGGGATCCTTCTGTTTCACTAATGCTTTCTTCTCGGGCTGTAACAGAGAGGGCTGGAGTGAAGCAGGAGGGGGGATTTGGCTGGAAACACCCCTGGCCAGATTGGAGAGGTTCTGCGGGAACAGGTTGACTTTGTCAAACCGTGTGCCTGAAAGCAAGGCTTCCCAGGGAAATGTGCCAGCTCATCTTTCACGTCAAAAGGTCAGAAACCCACTTCCAGCAAATTTGGACATTTTGAGGTTTCACTCAGAAGTGGAATGAATTATTTTTATTAGAAGTGGGTTTTTCAAAGAGAGGGAATATCTCTCCTTAGATTGACTAGAAGACTAAGAAAAACAAATCCACTTTGGGGTTCAGTGGCCTTTCCTGGGGTCTGAAATGAGAGTGCACCATTTTCAGCTGCACACAGGTGGGAAACATTTGTTCTTCACTTACTGTCTCCATGTCAGCTGTTTAGGCAATTTGGGGAAAGAGCAATCAGCCTGTGGGGACAAGGGGAAGAGAGAGGGGCCAAAGGTACAGGTAGATAAAGATGTGTGTCTCTGTCAAACCCATAGCTTTTATCTCGAGTTTTAGTATCCATTTTTTTTTCATGTTTTTAATTATTCTTTTGATCTGCTACAATTCTAGAACATTCCTGGGTGTGGAAATCCTGGTCTGTAGCTCCTAATCTACACTGGGATTGGGAAACAACAAGTTTGCTGCTCTGGGAGAAGGCAGGAAAATGCTGGCATAAGAACAGACAGTCAAGAATATTTTTTCTTCTTTTTCTAAAGGCTAGGGAAGCCTGTATGGACCCCACAAGAGGTGTTAAAGCAACTAGAACTACCCTCAGTTTTATTCCACAAATATCTTGACCCTAAATCTTCTCCATTCCCAGCCCTTGTATTACCTTCTGTGGCAGTTTGGTGTCAGGGCAAAGATGAAATTAGCTCTGTTGTAACATCATTTGAGTAATTTAAGTAATAAAGTGAAAAGAACTGTTCACTTGGATGGTTTAGTTCTGCAGCTGATGGTGCACAGAGGAAAAGGGCATTTGTATTTGAACAGAGTGGGAGCTGAATACCTGGCAAGAGCAGGAAAAGAAAGACCCTCTTTGCTGCCATGTGTTTGGGTCCCCAGGCAATTCTGGACACTGAGCTCCCTCTGAATTCCAAGGAGTAGATGGGCCAATGTAGTTGCTGGATCTCTGATTATTATGTTGAGAGAGAACTCATGAGAACAATCCATGGATTACAGACCTGTTCTTGGCCCTTTTGCAGGTGTGTGGGCAGCTGAGGACAGGACAAAGGAGGAAGGAATAGTGCATGGTTGTAGGAGACCAGATCTCAAATAGGAGGGTCAGTCTGGGGAAGCTCAAAGGAGCTGCTTGAATTTTTTTACATTATATACACTTCCCATGAGAAGTTCTTTTGACACTGGATGCTGAGTATGCCAGAAGCAGGGAAGAAGATGAGTCTCTGAGGCTGGTGCCTATTAAACACCAAGGTCCATAGGGCAGCTAGTGCTTTAAGGAGCTCATTAATAGGAATTGGGAGGTCCCAGCTACAGGATGGTCAGCACTGTAACTTTCTTATATTCTTTCCCCAGGCAATTTGCCACTGACCATGGAACAAGAGCCTGCTCAGCTGGGTGAACATATGACAAAAAGCTTGGGAACTCACTGCCTTGCCACCAGCACAGGCAAATGGGGGAAGCAAAATGACTGTCAGTGGGTTATACTCAGTCAAGGGGACACTTTTCTGCAGTGTTCTTTCAGAAACAAATTCATCAAAATGAGAACTAAAACACTGGGGAAACTCAAGCTGGACTCCTCCACTGCTGTCTGACCCTGATGAGCTCGCAGGAGAGAGATTTCACTACTGAGAACAGGAGACAGTGAGTGACAGGTCTCACAAAGAGCAGTTTGAAATTCTCTCCTAGGGAATAAATATCATGTTTACCAGAGCTGTCAGCACCCAGTGCCCGGCTTTGCACACCTGCAGATGACTTCCTCCTGAATTTGATTCCTGTCCCTCTCTCTTTCTTTAGATGAGTAAGGTGGGAAGGGTGTAATTTATTGTATCTATTTATTTATTTGTCTATTTATTTGGCTCACTGCACGTGCATGAACTCCTCCTTTGCTGTCCTGGCAGGGTTTCAGGGAGCAGGAGGATGCGTGGGAGCGGAGGCTCCTGAGTGGTTGCACACAACTCCCTGACTCTTTACTGGCACGGAAAAACGGTTTCCCAGCACTGGGTTTCCATATTGCTCTGCTGGAAGGAACAGAGCCGGGCATGCTCTCTCTAGGCCTGATCTTATCTCAAATCTCTCCCATGGCTCTGTTGCGTAGATATGGGATGGCTGTGGAGAGCCCTGCTCTGGCAGCCTTCAGCAAGGTGGATGGGAGCTCTGATTTTCACATACCCTGCAGCACCTTTTGTCTTCTCCACATCTTTTTTTTCCTCCCTTTGATCCAAGAGAGACAGAGCTTTTTCCTTTATTCCCTTGCTGGGTTTCAGGCCCTGGAGGATTTATGATCATTGAGTCATGATCATACAAAATTTGATTCAAAGTCAGAGACCTCTTCTTCTGTCTGCCCTCTTCAAGAAGTAAGTTTCCAACCTGAACCTGACCCAGGAGAGGAAAAATGACACAACCAGTATCAGGGCAGAATCTGAAACTGCCTGGCAGGGAAGAAGATAATTTGTGTGAGAGAAACATATTGGCATCTAAGCCCAACAGGCAATTAGCCACCAGTGGTACTCATGGTGCATCAGAGCCAGAAAGTGGACTCAGAACTGGATCAGAACTCACCTCTCTCTTCACCAAAGTGGAACCACTGATTATTCTGTATCTGGGCCCCCACTAGCAGCGGACCTGTGTCAGTTTGTGTTCAACCTGAGAAACCTTTATCTAGAGCCATACAGTTCTTTCTTTGAGATCACGCAATTAGGATGTGTCAGTTCAGAATGGATTTACCCTGCTCTCTTTTGTCTCTGCATGTCAAGAGGCAGGTGCCAGCAGCATCACTCAGGAAAGCCACTGGTCTGGGAGAGACAGAAGAGTGGAAAAAAGCTGTCTGGGATACCTGTTCTTTGTATGTGTGCTCCTTTTGTTGTTCCCTTAATCCAGATTTTTTCTGTTCCTTCAGCAGTTTTCCTGCTGCCTCTGGCTGCCATCCTCACTATCAAAGTTCATCACTGAGCTTGGTGGCCCAGAGAGGAATCCACGGGGCACATCAGCAGGGCTTTGTGATCAGCTGGAGGGAGCATGGCAGGATTTTCCCCACATCCTTTCAAGCAGTGCTTTAGAGCAGGCAAGCAGCAGAGCAGAGCTGTAGCATCCAGCAAGGCAGTGCTGGCTCAGCCAGGCAATCTCTGGCCATTTCTGAATTAAGGGTCTTGTGGCTCAGCTGAGGCAATGACAGGTTTCAGCCATGATCCTGCCCCTTCCTAGCAAACCTACCTTCTGAATAGCAAATTGGCAGATAGGCCAGGTTGGCTGGACCCCAGGCCTTCCTGGATCCCTTCCCTGACTTCTCATCATGCGTGTTTTAAATTACTGTTTAAATCAAAGATGTCAGTGATTCAGGCCAAAGGGCTTTGCTGAGAGGTAATCTCATACTTTTTCTCTGGCATCTTTCCTGGTGCTGATCCCAGCACTGAAGGCTTGGGGATCACGAGGGGGCTGGAGGGACTGCCTTTCCATGCTGCACGGAGCACACAGCCCACTTCTTTGGAGGACCAAAACATTTTTTTAACATTTCTTGCTATACGAAGGACATGAGACAAACATTAAAGGCCAGATATTTCCTGGGTTTTGACACGTTGCAAACTGTAGCTTTTAGGCTTGTTTGCTTTTTTTTTTTTAATTTGTTTGCTCTTTTCCAAAAGAGTTGCAGGGACGGGGGTTCAGTGTGGGTGTATGCAAATGTGTGGGTGCTGTATGGACTATGAGAGCAAATTTAGTTTGCAGAATTTGGCTTCAGTGACCCAGCTGCTCTGCTGTTCCTCTCCCTGGGAATGAGGTCACCTCCTGGTGCTGTGGCTGCACCCATGCTCCACCAGCAGTCTCTGTGTGAGCTGAACGACACTTGCAAACTCACTGCAGACTAGAAGGAGCCTTTTAGAGCACTGCCCAGCTCCTCTAAACTTGGACTGTAGGACCTCCAACTGAGGGAGAATGAATCTAATATCTGCTGCCAAACTCTGCAGGAGAGGGAAACTCCCTTCTAAGCACAGTGGATATTAATTAATGTGTACTCCCTCCCCTATGACAGCATATCCCACCAGGGACACTACCTATACCATGGGTTATATCTGAATGCAGAGCAATGGCCTCTCTTGTTATAGCCTCTCCTGTTTTGGAAGGTATTTCAGTAATTATCTGCAGCACTGAATCCCCTAGGCTGGACAGAAATGGAAACGTATTTCCTTCTCTGTCACCTTTAATTGCATTTCACCTTCCTCCCCTCCATTTCTCACCCCCAGCAATGCTAACGGGATGCCTCTGGTGGCATGCCTGGCATAGTGGGCTGGTATTACATTCTGCTCCAGGTTCAACCAGGGGCTAGCTCAGTTTGATTTGGACGAGGGGAGTATAGAGTGTTAATCAAGCTGTACATTTGCCCTTAGTTTATGGATTAATTTAAAGTGTATAAATCAATATTTGCTCTGCCTCCTCCTCAGCTTTGCCCAAGAAGTTCTCTATGGGGGCTTATTTCTGCTCTACCCTCCTCTCAAGTTCCTCCTCTTGTCTTTGCCTTACTGCATGTCTCTCTATCTCAGCCTCTTCAGTTCTGCTGGAATTTTGTTAGACTTAAGAGTCTTTTTTGCAAAAGCCCAATCAAACATGATCATGGCTTTATAAAGTGCATGAACATGAAAAAGCCGAAGCTGTAAGTGCATGTCCATCTGAAAAAACCTCAGCACACAGACCAATACTCTCAGGCATGAGTGAAGCTCCTGGAGTTAATCTGAGGGGCACAAACCACTTTTATTTCCACCCCTGGCAAAATCTTCAATCTCAGCATCTCAGTAGCAAACTCTGTATCCCTTCTGCAGGGAATGTTTCTCCCAGCCCCCCACTTGGCTCTAACACAGCACTCTTACTCTCCAGATTTCTATCCTCACCAGTCCCTGCCAGGGATTTGTGTCCAGATCAATCTTCTCTTGCACTTTTTTTTTTTCTGTCCTAAGGCCTGAACAGCTGCATCTCATTCTGAGGAGCAGAAAAGTCCCCAGTGGGTGGGAAGGATGTCTCTTCATTGTGATCTAACCTACTGTTGTCTTTTGACACCTGATTGCTTCTCTTCCACTTTCTAAATGCTGAATCCCAATGGATCTAGCCTTGTACTGCCAGTCATGTCCTGTTCTTGCACTCTTTTACAGACTGGACAGCACTGACTTAAAATTTATAATCCAGCATTTAAAAAAATGAAGAAAAAAATAAGTAAATATAGATATGTCAGTGTAGGTCTCAATTGGTTCCTTAATACTTTTTCTATTAAAAAATAATACAAATGTTGTCAAGCACTTGTCTCATATCTGTTTTCAGTGGTCAGTCTATGCTTTCTGTGGCCTCCTAGGAACTTGCATGGTAATATTCTAGTTAATATCAACACCTCACTGGTTCTATGAGATTTATGTTGATAGATACTGTCCAAGGTTTCTTGCAAGTCTGAGTTTTAATGATGTCTACTCAGACATGCATCTGGGACATCAGCAATATTAAAAAACAATCTGGGATTCTCTCTTTCAGCTAGAAGTGCAATGGGAGGGGATGTTTATGTCACAGGGATATCTGCCTTTCCTGAATTTCTAAATAAGTTACTCCCATCAAAAATTAAATCACAGCCACCCCCACTCTCCAATAAAGGTTTAGTAACAGAGAACTGTTAGACAGATGTAATAATAATACAAATCCTATTATTAGGGATTTATCTGTGTACCAAAACAGGCATTACCCATCATCCTCTGCAATCTCTTAAAATGAAGCATTAGATCCAACTTGACAAAACTTTTGAAGATTTCAAGTTTGGAGACAGCTAAGAAAAACTAGAGCACAAAGTCCAAACACCTCCAAGTTTGAGAGAAGGCTGGAAAGAGGTAGGAATCCACAGTCACAAATGATTTTTAATCCATTTTTCCTAGGTGAGGACATTGTTTCCCTTGTGAAGTAGACTCTGAATGACTCGGGAAGCTAATTCAAGTTTATCCACTATTTTTTCTCATTTAGTCTACAGTGTTTCTGAGGTTAGGTTGTTGGTACTTTCTCCTTTCAAGAGCTATCCATGCACAGACCTCCTAGCATTTACATGTAGAAGAAAAGAGCCTGATTTCAGTTTTATGCTCAGAAGAAAGCCAGAGTACCAAATAAATACAAAGATGGTGAGAAAATGTTGCTTTTTAGATCTGACACCTGACTGAAGCACACCAAGACAACAGGGGGATTTTGTTTCTTTACCAGGTTTTTTGTCCTATCACCGTTTCTCAGTTTCTTGGAATGGGCAATTCCAGTATTTGAGAGCAGTACAGACTCCCCATTTAGTTCTTTTCATCTCTGCTGGGTTGGCCATTTGGTGCCAATGGGCAAAGGGCAATATGCTCCATTTCTGTTCCTCTGGGATATCCATTCCCTGAGAGAAGAGACCTGGCCAAGAGAAAACCATGGAGACTGTGAGCAGGGTAGAGCTTTATTTCCAGGGCTCACAGCAATTCAGTCAGCTGCACTCTGGACTCTGGGAGGAGATCCCTGGAGAAATGTCTTTATACATGGAGAGTATCAATGTCTACAGTTTCTGCCTGCCACCCTTTTTCCTGGATGACCTGGTACCTTCAGCTCCTCGTGCCACCAGTCTTTGGGCCCTTTTCATATCTCTTTCTCTAACAAAATAAGAGAACTAATGTTATTGTAACTAAAGAAACCAGTGGTAATAATTAATGAAAGGGTAGGAAATTAAACCTGTGTGAGGCAGGGGCAACTTCATGTAATGAAGGTCTAAGGGATGATCAGCTGCACAGTCCAGAGGTGACCTCAGAGCTTCTCCAACAGCTTTCCTCCAAAATAACAGACTGGGAAACTACACTGTATTAGTAGGGGTTAGTCCCTATTTTAAGGTGCTTCCTCTCCCTTCAAAAACACAAACAACCCACATCTTCATAACTCGATGAGTTGTGTTTGTGGAGGAGAAGTTCAGGTTTTATTTTGTCCCACCTCTATTTGAAGGGTTCAGCCATGGGTTAACCTCCATGCCCTGTAACATTTCAGAGCAATCAGGGAAGACAGACAGATGGAAACACCGGGGGATGGAGGGAAGCTGATTTATATGCAGCTGAAACACAGCCGTGGGGCTGCTGCCAAGCCATATAGATGTGGTGGCAACACAAACAGAGACACGCAGAACAGCCTGTGCAAATATAAACACTGCCACACGTGATGAGGGTTCACCAAGTTCATGCAAACACCAGGGAAGGAGAAGAAAAAGATACTTAACTGGGGAGGCAAGTGTAAAGATTATGTCAGGCACAGGAGCTCTGTTAAACAAGAAAACAAAAAGAAAGTGCCTCTTCTCTTGTTCTAAAGAAAATCACAGATAATAGGAATTTGCAACAGATTTAAAGGACGCAGGCTGTCTTCTTGTGTCATCAGGGGATATTCTTAACACTCCTGTCAATAACAGTTGTTATCAGTGATCAGTTTTCCTCTCCTGTCTAGGTCTGGTGGCTGGTAGTTCTTTAAATCATACGTCTCAGATTGATCATTATGTTTGTTACTCTGTCACTTCAGGATTGTTTCCAAATGTTGGTGGCTCATTACCAAAAGCTGGCCTGGCACTGGCCACTCCACTGAACTGGCATTTCTTCTCCAGCTTTCCCATGTGAATCTACACCAAGCTCAGCAGAGAGTAGAAGTCATCGTCCTGCTACAAGGGGCCTGCATGGAACAAATTTATGGAGCTGAGTATAGTCCCTAGAGGTTGTGAATTGCAGGGTAGAAACCACTGAAGTAATTACTGCTGACTGCTATCCTAGGACAGAAGGGACATGGAAACTAAATACTCAGCCATAGTTGAGGATGTCTCCTCCACCACCACCAAGTCCTCCTGGCCACACATGTAATAACAAACCCTACTCTTGCTTTGGGGTATCATGTTGCAGAGATGCCAGGGCAGCATTTTTTAGCAGCACTGAACTGCAGAAAATATTGTATTCCAGATAATTTGTTTTCCAAGATAGTGTGCCTTTCTTTCACAGAAAAAGCAATTCCAGCACTTCCTCTACTGCACATACCCCCACTTTTCACATCCCAAGGTCCCTGTAACGCTTGCCTCTTTGCTGCCATCCTTTGGCAGCCTCCAGGTAGAAAAAGGGCAGAGAGTCACTGGCTGCCATCTGTGAAACCTTCAAATATCCCCATCAAAAGCTAAGCACTCAACAAACAAAGCTGTGGTGTCTTACCAAGGGCCCAAAGGGACACCGCAATTTCCTCTGGGCTGAGAGATTAGATGGTTGGAGTGCAGGACTGCAAGCCAGAAGGCTCCCATCCAAGCCCAGCCACTGACTCAAAGTCCATAACCACCTACAGGCCTTTGCCAAATACAGCTGTAAGCAGAAAGTTATATCCATGAGAGTGATGAGACACAGCGTCCTCTTGTTTACTGCTGTCCAAAATATTGACCTGAACAGACCACACTGGTTAGTTGAAACTGTTTGAGATACCCTTGAACGAGGGGCCTTCCTATCCTACCCACAGATATAGAGACACTCTTGGCTCTTGGCACCCTCTGTTCACCCACAGTAATCAGCTCCAGGGATGCTGAGAATATTCCAGCCTTTCAATGAGTAAGCCTTGCCCTGTCCATGGAGTGAATATCCCCTGGGGGAAAAAAAAAAGAAAAAAAAAAGAAAAAAAAGAAAAAAAAAAGGGTGATGAGATTATGAAGCTGAAATTCCACCTATTTTGTATCCTACAGTTTCCTGTTTCAATGGAATGTTTATATCCATATGGGGTTAGCTGAATACTCAACATTTGCATTCTCTTTTCCAGATGGATGAGGCTGTGCTGGAATCTCCCATGCGCTAATCAACCCACCTGCAATAATACATAAACACACACTATTTCAAGATCTCAATCTATCATGGTGCTTTCCTTCAGACTCTTACTTTCTTGATAGTTTTTTTTTCTTCAGTGTCTTAATCTCTCCAAATCTTTCCCAACAGTTGTTAGACACCATTGTTAACTCATCCACAAGATGACTGTGACTTTTGCTCTCCAGACAGACTGAGAAATGGAAATGAAGTGACGGTTGCTTTTTGTATCATATTCTTGATAAGGAGATGGAGTGAACTCTAAAATATAGCAGCACGAAAGTAATTTGTCTTTTCAAAAATGCATCAAAATGTCTCCACATCTGTTTACATTCTCCAGTTCTACATCTCATCTCCACAGGGACTGAACAACTCTGTTTGGTCTCTCATTGAAGTCTGGATATTTGTTCTGACTCCTTGTGAAGGCTGTACAACCCAAAGAACAGTCCTTTTGGATGCCTCCCCATTCCAGCAAGATCACATTTCACTTTTTTTTTTTGCATTTATTAAGTGCTGTCCATAGTGTGAAGAAGGTTCAGTTGACAGCCCTGGAAATGGAGGTTCTCTGCTTAGACATAGTAGATGCAATATATGTATCACCACTCCACCCACTGGAAATGAGACTTCATCTTGGAACCTCAGCAAAAAGAAGCAAATTAAGTTCACTCTCCATGAACCAAAAGTTAGCTCTTCTGCTGTTGCAATACATAAAAGGGGCAGTTTTGAAGAAAAGGCAGATCTGGGTAAATCTTGCTTACCCTCTTTGGATTGGAGCACAGAATTAGAGAATCATTTCAGTTAGAAAAGACTTTTAGGTCCCTGCTAACTCCTGTGAAAAGATCCTTCTGCCCCTCTGAGACAGATATACCTTGGGTTTTGCCAGCAGGCCTAATGTCATGTAAACCAACTCATGATCAAAAACCCCAAAATTCTGCTGGTGATACCAGGCTCAGAGCCAGGTATTGATCTGCTGGCTCTTCCAGTTTCTTCCCTCATCATTCCCTTTAACTGGAAGGATAAAGAACACTAGTTACACTCCTGATCTCTTAACCAGTCATCCTAAGATCCTGAATTCTCTCTTAATATCACCTATTCTTCCTCTTCCATTAACAATTAGTTCCAAACACTCACATTTCACCAACTTTCCTTGGTTCCAGATAGAAACCCTGCCAGCAATGAATCAGATTTGCTTCCAAACTAATCACCAGCATCAATCTCAGTGCATGCAGTACTTTGAAGATCTGGAAGGCTGATAAGAATCCATATTTCTCCTGGTTGCCTTGTGCATACTGCTCACTTCTTGCCATTTCCCAGCTCAGCTGGAATTCACAACCAAGCCAAGACTGCCAGGATGTATTGGGCACATGGGAGGGCCAGCAGTGAGCCTGGCAGCAATCATGGCCTCAAATAATTAAAATTAAAATTAAAAAATTAAATTATGAAAGAGGATCAACTGTTGTATGAAGCTTTTTCACATTTTCAGCCATCTCCTTTCATATTTTGCTCCCACATTGAAGGAGTCCACTATGAATATATGAATTTGTGATGTTCTCCTCCTTGAAATCTAATTTTAAAGCTTCCCTTTTTATGACATGGAAGGCAGTCCCAGCACTTGTTAGATCTCTGAAATCCTGAGGCACCTGATAGTTACATTTCATAGTTCTCACTGTTCAGTATCTCCATTCATCTTTTCTGTCCCTTCTCTTTACAAGGGTTATCTTCTTGCTTATGAAGCTCACTGAATAATCTAAAGTTGGCTTATGAAAGAACTTCATGAACACCAGTCAGCATAAATAAACCCATCCATTTTAAACCTGATGCATTTATTCTCTGTCTCACTTTCAAAGACAGAAGATCCATTCTGTGGAAAAGCTGAGGCTGGGAAAATGTCTTTTAAAGGATAAGATGGGGGAGATCAGGCTGGGAAACAGCTACAAGTGATTCCCTCTTTCCTGGAAATGGCCTCTAAAAGGCACTAGTGTTAGCACTAACATTGTAGTTGGATAAAAGGAGGGCTTTGATTGCCCACTTCACCTCTTTTTTTTTAGAATTGTATCTCACATAAAAGAAAATGAAATCTGAAGGAGGACTCTGAGCTGTCCTTCTCCTGCTGTACAACCTCTAAAATCCATTGGATCTACTTCTCTCTCCCTCCCAGAATCATTGTTTCAGTAATCAGAAAAGAGTGAGGATGGTTGTGTGGTATTTACAGCTGTCAGTAATTTCATGAGCTGTTGTAAACATCCCTGTCACTTAAAGCATGTTGAGAAGCGTGTTGAGAATATATATATAATATGTGTATATATATATTTTATATATATATATATATATATAAAGTGTGTTGAGAATATATTGACCATATATTGTCACGGTCAGTGCCATTTTAGTAGAAATGGAATTGTATTTAAGACTCCATGGCTGACTGTGATAGATTGGTTTCCATCATAAACACTGAAATGCTTTAATGATAACATGTTTTATGAGCCTAGCTGTTAGCCTTGGGGGTGTCATCACACTGTAACCTTCCAGTTCTTTCCCTCTGGAATGAATCAAAGGCGGCTGCATCACTCATTTATTACAAAGACAGGTGCTGGAGCAGCAGAAAAGAAGGCAAGAAAGCAAGAAAGAAAGGAAGAAAAGAAGACAGAAAGCACAAGCAAGATGGAGAGACTGACAAACTTAACTAGAGGACAGCATTTGCCTGGGCTGGAATTTGTTTGCATGCCAGATGTCCGTACGGTTCAGGCTGACAGCACTGCAGAGGGTGGGGAAGTTCAACATTGCCTCAAGCCAAAATGAAGAAAAATTAAAAAAATAAAAACAAAAATGACTTTGCTGTTTATTTCCTTCACCAGTGAAAACAGGGTCCCTCCAGATACATAGCTGACCATCCCATGCACTAACACTTCCCCCTGCAAACATGGGATTGGAATTCCCCTCTTTGGCCAGACCAGCTGAAAAAATGGATTTTAATGCAGTAGGGTGAGGGAATTGTAAAATGCACCTCTCTAATTAGTTTATGAGTTTGAGAGTGAAGGACTTGGGTGAAGAAATGTCATGATGTCACTTCTGTGATATTTGAACAGGCTTATTTATAATTCCTCACCTTATATCTTTTCCTCTTGCACCCATCTTCCTTTCTTCACCTCTCACTCTCCCCCCACCATCCCTGTTTCTTTCTTGCTTCTTGCCAAGTCCGTCACATACCCGGGGTCAAACAGACAGTTCTGCAGATGGGTTGATGATACTGCAAAAGACTCAGAATGAGATGTTTCTGTCTGGCCTACAGATGGGAGACTCATAAACACTTGATACGCCCAGTCCCCCATTACTGGTTTAACAGCTTTTCTACTGGAAAGCCAAGAGCTTCCCCAGGCAATGCAGGGAGTTGCCATATGTTCGGAATACTAATAGTTCCTCTAAAAACTCATGTGTTTTCAGGCTAACAGAAGAACTGAAATTCTTTTCTTCTTAGTATGTTTTCAGTTGTTGCAAAAGGATCCATCTGGATGGGCCCTTGTGTGGGCATGGGCAGGCCCTGTCAATTGGATGTGTACGAGTATGTAGGATGCTTTTTGTCTTAAGTCATAGAGATTGATTGCATTTAAAATATTCTTCATCAGGATCTTCTGTCCCTGATGATACCACACCACAGCTCACCAGAGACAGCACCACTTCATCTGCCGGATTCAGAACACAGTGTTTCTGAGAGGTGCATATATCCCTGCAAACACCAAGTGGGAAAGAGAGGCTGTTCCATACCTTCAGAGTGCTACTTCATCCTGCACAGAGCAATGGACCTCTTTGAAACCAGAATGTCCTGGAGTAGTACATAATTAGGAGCCTCCTTTTTTCCTGTGAGATTCCAAGGTTGATCTTAAGACATCCACATCAGTCGAAAGTCCCAGGAGATTCTTCCATGTGTGAGGCCCAAAAGCATTCGAGTATCCTGCTGGAAGAATCAGTCTTCTTGAATTCCTCTGGCTAACCTGAAATGGAGATGGTCAAACAATGATCAGGTGCTGTGAAGAGCAGTGAACATGATAAAATACTGCTTTATCTACCCTACTTTTTCATTAAGAGCTAGGAGAGAACACCCTGCCTCTGTCTGATGGCACCCCAAGGACTGAGGGATTAAGTGAAGACCACATCAGTCTGTGACAGTGAATGATTCCAGTCTGCATTTAGTAGGAAAAAGCTCATTAGCCTTGGTTGTCTGGCTGAATTACTGAAGAGAAATTGCATTCTTCTTCCTGAATCCCTTTTGTGGTTTGAGATTGACAGAGCATCCTTCTTCCCACACCAGAAGTACTTAGGTAGTGTTGGTCTGTATCACCTTCTGTCCTAGCTCCAGTCATAATTTTTTGTATATTATATATGTAAATCCCTAAGGAAACTGTAAAAAGTTCAGCAGACCTCAGTGAAAGCAAACTGGCTTCTCAGTGAGACAGAAATGAGGTGTGCTGAGAAAAGAACACCTCCAAAGGGAAATTCAGAGAGTTGTTCCCTGAGTCTTGTGCCAAATTCCTTTGTAGCCTCAAGGTCTTGGTGTCCAACAGAGACTGCATCACTCTTAGGAAGAGGCTAGAAAACATGACTGAAAGTGCTAAAATGCCATTGTGTCCACAGCCTCTCTCCCTGACCTCAAATATAGTTTGAATCACCAGCTCTCAAAAGATGTATAACACAAACAATAAAGATCTAGAGCAGAAACATGGAAGGATTTCCTCATAGAAAAGACTTAGAAAGAAACCCTCTGATTAAGATCACTGACAAATAAAATACAAGAAAGGAATATAAAACTATGACTGAAATGTACCTAAGGCCCTCATCACATTCCTAGAATGAGGGATTTTCACCTCTTTCTGAAGCACGTCTGGCTTGAAATATGCAAGCTGCTCTTGTGACATCTTCAAGTGAACACCTTGGATTACTCATAAGGTTTACATTCTGGCAGCCTGCCTCAGGATGTTGCTGAGTCAATTCCCCAGTGTGAAGGACTGCAAGAGGACAGGACTGCCCCGTTCATGGCAGTGGGGCTCTGTGGAGAGCAAAGCAGCTGCTGTGATATCCAGTCTCATCAACTCACTCATCCTACCTTCATTCTTAGAGCCATAGTTAGTTCAAACCAGAGACTGTTATTCCTTCAGATGAATTCAATCTCTGTGACATTGGATCCAGCCTGTGTATACTGGGGATGCCTCTCTGCCCTTCCCTCAAGAGCATTTTAGACAAAGAATAAAGCTCTCTCTAGCTGTGCTACATTAAGCAAACTAACAGCCTCAGTTGCTCCAGACCCCACTGACATGATGAACATTTCCAGAGAAAATGAGGGTTTGAATTCAGAAGAAGCTGATATTTGCTGTAGAACTTACACAAAAGCCATTTGTGGTGAGATACTTGTATATTGAAGCTGCCTTTAAAAATCTTAGTTTCATAAAAGGCTTTGTCATCTCCAAAAAAAATACTGACACATTTACATTAAAACCAGAATTCTTGGAAAACCATTTTGTCTTCTGTTAGCTGCAAATGAAAGAAGAAAAAGTCCACATTGGTAATTCTTTTGTCAACAATACAGCACAAAGGCCTTGGTGTCCTCTGAAGCCTTGTCAAGTACTTACTGTTACTCACATGGCAGAAAACAACTTTTGTATCTTCTTAAATGGAGTACAAGAGAATAATTATGTGATGAATCAGATGGAGAAGGCTGGAAGGGCTCATTCTTATCTACACTGATGTTCATCCCACTAACTTGAGCAAACTAGATGCTTAAATTAAATAGCTGTCTAGATTATTCTGTTCATGAAGAAAGGTAGGGACTTTCAAGCAGATGGAATAGCCTCCATCTTTGGGACAGGCTGGGATAAATATTTCTTGGAGATACACATCTTTCCCCACTGCCTAAACTGGGATCTACACACAGTGTGCTATAACAAATACCCTAACACTGGACAGTTTAAATCTAGAGGAGATAAACCCCATCTTGAGACTGCCCTCCAATAGAACATTAACCAGACCACTCATTGGATGACCTCCTTCATTTTATCCTGTTTCTTTAACTTTCTGGGACATTCTCTCTCTGGTAAAGTTGTGCCAGACACTTACAGGGCAGCAGAGGGATTTTGCCAGCCTATCACTGTGTTGATAGATCTTGTTGTTTCATGTCACCACAGCAGCAGCCTTCTCCCCTTTCTACATCTGTCCCTTCTGCACTCTGGTTGAGTTCTGGGGACTTTCCTGTCCTGTGTCACTTCATCTGGTCACAAAGCCACAACCCTGCCACAGCCTTGTTTGCCAAATGTGTTGCATAAAGTTCAGCTTTGTGGGTTTCCTCCGGAACAAGGAGAATACAAAGATCTTCTGTGGCAACAGAAACAACAATTTTCTCTCTCAGGGTGCACTAGACATGGGCTTTGGCCTCTTTATTTCCAAGTGAAAACAGAGTTTAAACTTGAGCAGAAATCTGGAACAGGAGGAAGGTGCTCAGAAATGCCTGAAAGAGCTAAAAGGAGATCATTTTAGTACTCAGTTCTGAGCTAAGAGCCAGGGTATGCATGGAGATACTGCCAGCAGTCTCTTCTAGCTGCCACTCCAATAACATCATGGGTGAGGGGCTCCTGACCCTTGCTTGGTGCAGGTCACATTTCCCACCATCCAACACCTAAAATCCCTGCTGTGCCCCCTGACTGTTCTCCCTGTACCTTTGGCAATCCCAGCAGTGCCTCTGCATGGCAGTGCCAGGTCAAAAAAATGAGCCAGGGTAAGCTTATTAATTTGTGTTTTGCTCCACACCTCCTGTGAAGCAGGAGGCTCTGGATTAGACACAGGTGTCTGGACACTGGACACATCTAGTCTGGTGAGAGCAAAGAACCAAAAAGGTACTGAGGCTGTACAGTCACCCAGTGCCATGCAGCCTATAGCAGGAAAAAGCCTTTATTCACACACTTTGCACATGAGGAACCAAGGGAGAGCATTTATCTCTCATAATTAGCGTGGAAACTTCCCCCAGTGTGTTTAAACAATAATGTTCTGTAGACAACATCTTGGCTTATCATTGAGCAGCATTCCGCCCCTCATTCTGTTCATGACAATCAAGAGGGAAATATTTGGTATTCTCCATGAACACTCATGGCAGTTCCAAGAAGGGCATCCTTAAGGTCTGTGGCCTGTCCCAGGCATTGTTCAGCCTAAGGCAGCTGCCAGTGAGCTACAAGATTGTATGAGAACATTTGGCAGCTGAGCTGGGTCTGATCACATGTACAACTGGCCCTGCAACCTGGGGAAAGAAAGAACAGGACAAGTAAATATGCTGTTTCCCCCATGTTATCTAAACTAGTTACCCTCTGCAAATTTATTAATCCGTAGGGAATTTCTTCTTCATTAACTCATCCAGAGTTCCCTGGACGCTCATTTTCATTCATGACATCCTCTGGCCACGCATCTGACAGATCAACTACACGCCACAGGAGGAACTGCCTACTTTGTCTGATTCTGACATGGCCCTCCCAGCTCCATTTGGTGTGCACCTCACAGGTGTCTTCCTCTGTCCTCCTGCATCCTCCTGGATGGCTCTGCATCCCCTGGCACCAGGACTGCTCACATATGATAGCTATGACCAGTGAGCAGGGACCTGTGCAGTGAAAGAGTTAAAGTTCAGCTCCTTGTCCATCCTGCTCCAGTGCTCCAGACCCTCTTTTGTAGAGTTAATAGTCCACATATGGTCTGTACCAGACAGGTATTTGAGACAAGATAGCAATCAGCTGACGCATTTCGAAGTTGCAAACTGGCTGGGAGTGCTGTTCCTGAGCTCTCCTGGGGTGCACCAGGAGAAAAGCCACTGAGCATGAAGGAAGGAGATGGCTCAGCGTGTCGGCGCATGACGTCTGCTCCTGCTTCTGCTCGGCACCAGGGAGGAGGAAGTAAGAAACTTTCTTCAGGCTTTCCTAAATCAAAAGTGTGTGAATAGCTGAGGCTGGGGAAGAACTTGTCCCCTGCCAACAAATACTTACACACACAATCGTTTCTTCCATCCATATCTCCTCAGGGCAACTGAGTTTCTGGTTGAGCCCAGTGCTGAGTCACTGAGGTATAAATTCAATGAATATAAAAACCTTCCTCCGTGACAGCAATCCAAGAAAGCATAAATGAGCAGGAGATGGAAAGAAATAAGAAAGTTAGGAAGGTACCAGGGCTGACAGCCCCAGAGAAAGTCCCACAGAAGGCATCTCAGCACCTTCTCTCTGTAACAGCTTGCCCCAGCAGAATCAGAGCCATCCCTTTCCTGAAATCTCCACACCAAATCCAAAAGGACTAATGCTTGTTCCAGAGTGGTGCCAAGGAGCCCTCCTACTTAAATCAGGATTCTGCAGAGAGCTTTGCACCTGGCAGGATGAGGTCTTTCGGGTCTTGGAGGGGAGATCCCACTTAATGGCTGGAGGTGAATGAGAGCCATCTGAGCCCTTGGCCCACGCTGTGAAGGGTGGCAGGGCTGCTGTCTGAGCTGCTCTGGCCAATTTTTACAATGGTACCATTATCCATCAGCCATCTGGCAGACGTAGCCTTTATTTTTTCTGCATCCAGCCCTGTGTTGGCAGATGTTAGGTGGAAAGGAAGGTTGGCAGGGGGAGATTTGACATCTTGTCCTTTCTCCCCTTTGCTAACATTCCTTTGGCTTGTATGTCTGACAAACCAGTGATGGGAGAAGATTGTTATCAGATAAGTTCTTTGCAAGGACACAGTTTTTCATTTCTTTTAAGACTTCAGTAGCAACATACAAGCACATTTCCCAGGAACCAGCAAGGAAAAGCCTGACTGGAAAAGCAACTAGGGAAAATCCTGGGTTTAGGGTTTTTGTTCATAAGAAGGTAGGAATGCCACATCCTCCAAAATATCCTTGAGGGTCACTGATGTTCTTGGTTATTAAAAAACCTCTCATGAATGTCAAAGGCAATGCAGGGGGTGTAGGCAGAGGGAAGGCAGAGGGAGGATGAAGGTCTTCAACAAATTACTGTCACACAGGTTTCACAACCAGAGTGCTGACAGGGCCTGACCTGCTCCACAGACTCATTTCCTGGAAGAAAAGAGAGCATCCTCCCCAAATATGGCTTGACTGCCTCAGCTGAAGATGCTGTTATTCATTACTTCAAGACCCAAAGCAGGGACTGAGGTCCCATTGTTCTCGGCACTGCATTAACAGAACGAGGACAAGATGGGCTCTGGTAACCAAACCCAGCAGGAGAGGGGCTCCCTCTCACCCAGCCCCTCCACTGGGTGGTCTCAGCAGAGCTTGTGCTCTTCTGGGGAGACTGGCCTTGAGTGGCCAACATATCTCTGAGTGGCTCAGTACTGGAAGTGAAGACAGAAGTAAAAACCAGCAGGCAGAGGAGCTGCCCAAGGCACTTGCCTGCACCACAGAGCAGAGCTCCTCTCCAAACGGGCTTGGTGGCTCCTGCCAAGGGCAGGCTCATCGAGAAGCTTGTCCAAAGACACCGTGTCTCGCTCGCTGAGTTTAACGTGATGCCTTTTGGTCTCTGCAATTCCCCTAGCACCTCTCAAAGGCGCATGGATTTGATTTTGGCAGCTGTTCAGTGGGCCACATGTTCAGCTGATCTGGATGATGTGATTGTTTTTGGGAGGACTTTCCAGGAACATTAAATTGCCTGGAGGATGTGTGTAGCTGGCTGGAGCAGGCTGGTCTGAAAGCAGAAACCCATCCAAGTGTGACGAGTTACGGTCCCAGGTGCAGCCAGTTGGTCCTGTCGTGCCTTCAGCAGGGTGTGCCTCCACCTCCAGCCAGGACAGACACCCTGGGCACACACAGCCCCTGGGAACGGCAGCTGAAAGGAGACACTATGGCCCTGCATGAGATGTGTGAGTCCTGACTTTGCCCCATATTAACCAGTGAAAGAGAAAGAGCAGGGCTCAGCTTTTGGACTTGGAAAGTAAGGCAGGCTGTGTCCCTGCTGGAGCAGTTTCAGAGAGGTGGCACAGAGCTGCACACCCAGCACTCAAAAGAGCCCAGAGGAACAAAATATGAGGATTTTTTTTTTTTTTTTAAGTTAGCTGATGGTGAGGAAAATAAAGCGTTGCTTTTTGGAGTGAGATGCAGGGCTCTTTTCCAGCAGAAGGATTTTGAGCCTGAACCTCAGCCCAAAGATCTGTCATGAGTAATGGTTGGGTGTCACGCTGGCTACCGGCAACCAGAGGCACTGAGACCCCTGGTCTGGCAGAGGCACATTCGGATCAGATGCTGCTCCTTGCAGCAAAGAATAAAGTAGATAATGCAACATCAAGGTTTCCACTGTCATATTCATCTGATAACACACCAAAAATAGGTCTCCCTGCCAGGATACTTTTTTTGTCCTCAGGAAACATAAAAAGCAGACAGTACTACACCAACTTCTCTAGAAAGGATGGAAAGACAAATTTTAAACATCACATTTGACTTGCGAGATTTAAAATGACCAGCAAGTGGAGAATTTTTAAGTGAGGACACCTGAGTAAAATGAGCACAGTTCCAACTGCCTGATCCTTCATCCTACAGTCAAGTCCTTCCTTCAGGAGTCTTTTTCTCAGAAAGCTCCCTCCTGTCCATCTCTCAGCACCCACCTTCAGAACTGTTCAACTGGCCATCTCACAGGAGAGGCACACACAGACCTTTCAGTGGAGGAATACTGAGCTCACATGGGGATTCCTTTCACAGCAGTCCTGAGTAATGCAAACCTTCTCACACAGACACTCAAAACTTTCTTGGGGCCTTGTCACATTTCTTCCTTATTTGTAATGGGCTTCAGCAAAACTCATTGTCCATCAAATCCATGTGTCCAAGATCCTGTAGCAGGAATCCTGGAGTGTGTCTGTGAAAGCGATTGCATTTTGCTGCTGGATGTCTCAGCTAAAATGCAAATTAGTTGTCACTCTTCAGTAAATTATGTGGTACTAAGCTTTACTCTGCTTCCCTCTTTTCCCTTGTGTTACAAATAAACATGAGGGAAGGATGGCCTCTCCCACACATCCAGAGATGCTGATAGCTCAGTCAGGCTGCAAGATTTGGGCCTTTCTGTTTATAATAGCTTACAAATCTTGCAGCTTAAAAACTACAAACCACATGAACATGCTGCTAAGTCACGCACCTCCACGTGGTTGAGGGAACCCACCAAACCTAAGCACAGCACAGAAACCCAACAGAAAATGGATGTCAGGTGAGACGAAAAGAGGACTGACAGTCTGGGGGGGAGCTGACCCCTGTACAGCTAGAAATCTATCCAAAACTGCCTCAGGTAGGAGCCATGGCCCATTTCCTTTCAAATCTTTGCTAGAGAGATGTCAACTCTCATCTTTCTTTGTTATCACATGCTGGTTTTAGCACCAACAAACCCAGGGGCACTTGAATCTCAAACACTACGTTCTTCTCTGATGGGTTGCCACAACTGCTACAAAGAGTGTCTGCCTCTTGCCCTGTGACCTTCTGATGAGTGGAAATAATGTTTTACTAGCAGCAATTACAGCAGGAGAAAACGAATTACTCGTCACAAGTTCGGGCTACAATAAAGCAGCTGATGCTGGGTCTCTTGAGACAATTAACACAGCTCAGCTTGGAGAACAACAGGACTGTGAGAGCTCACAGCCAGCTGGAAGACTGCAAATAGATGAGCAAAATGGCAAAGTCAGCAGTTACTACCTTCTCCTGGCTAGTTGAGTATCTCATGCCAAAGAGAGGTGACAACCTGTGGTCACTTTACGGGCTTTAATCGCAAACAGTGCTCTCAGCAAGAGAACCCAACCTCCCACAGCTTTGCATTCCCTGCTGCAGTCCCATAAAGCACCAACCAAACACAGACAGCCTGCCAGCACCCCGGCTGCACTAAGTGGGTGTATCAAAAATCAGCTCAACGCTGTTTCTGTGCACAACAGGACATTTGTTCCTAGGTTCAGTCACCTCCGTAGTTTGATCCAGCCTTTGAAAAACATGTGAATGTGGTATTATCACTCGGGCTTGAGCACGACCTCAGGCGTGAGGGAATCTGACTGCTGGAAGGAAGACCTGGAGCCAGCACCAAAATCAGTGAGTGTAAATGGCTGCAATAGGCCAAAACTCCAGAGAGGCACTGGAAACAAAAAGTATCAAAATCTGGGGCTGTCTCATGCAATCAGCCAGCACCTGGTGCGCAAAGCCATTTTCCAAGGCTGCTGCTCTCTCTCTCTGTCCCTCTGTCTAAGTGTGGTGCTTGCTGAGGAGCTCTGCTCCGCTGGGGTCAAAACCTGAGAGATAATGCAAGGCAGAAACACAACACACTGCACAACTGTCTACCAGGCACATCTGGATGCAGTGTAAACCTCACCTCTTTGTCATTTATTGCTCCCTCTGGGACGTTCAGATCCAAAAACCAAAACAAAATTGTGATTGGTGATGTGGAAATGCTGCTACAGGATGAGATCCTGTAAAATGCGGACTGGTTTAGATAAAGCAGGTGAAACGCCCAACTCTCTCCTAAACAGAACACCCCTTCAACCACGTTTCTTTTCTCCAGGGGAAGGAAAAGAGAAGCAATGAACTGTGAGACTGTTCCCAATGGAGATTACCTCCACCTGCTCCCTCCTGGATAAAACCCTGTGAGTTACTGTCTTCTACAGTTTCAATGGACTTCCCATTCTCCTCTCTCCCATCCTTGTCACCTGTGATGTAACAACTGTGACAGCTTCTCCAGGTCTCAGCTGAGCAAATATTCCAGACACAACCATATTCCCACCAATACACCCTCTACATTTCCCTGCTGCGTCCTTTCCCAGCTGTTTTGCTGGACATGATGTTGCCCACGTGACACTGTCCACTCTCATCCTGCCATAAGCATCCCATAAGTTTATCCTGCTGTCCTGCCACCACAGTAGGTCTCACAAGAAGCTGACACCAGACTCTCCTCTCCTCACATGGCCCACATCTCACGGATTATATACAAGCACAGATGGCTCTGCACCGGCTGCTAATTAGGGATTGTTCCTTTTCATCTGGTCACTGGGGCTTGTCCTGGGCAGGGCCTGCCTTACTCCCTCCTCTTTGATTTCAGAGGGTTTTGTAAGAAGTTACCAGGCAGAACTGAAGGTGCATGAGGTTTTCATGAATGCCTCAATTTACATGGCCTGCAGGGTGATCTGCAGCTGTGCAACCACACCCGTTGCTCTTCAAGGATCTTGTCCTACTGACACCAGGCAGCAGGGCTAAGCAGAATGTACAGAAATGTGACCCAAGTCTCCAATCCCCAGGACAAGGATGAAAGGGGATTTAGAGAAGGGATGGCCATGTTTCTCCTGCCAGCTCACCGCCTCTGTCAAGTCCCTGAGTGCACGAGGTGAATAAGCTCAGCATGTGACACAAGTGCATAATGAGCCATTTTTATCACCCACCTCTCAGGGGTACATAACATCCAGGCACCACTCTCCTCTGCTGGGGACCAAAGGAAAGTTCAGCTCAGAGCAGCTTGTGCCTCCCTACAGGCACTTTCTCCATCACTGCCTGCCTGTGGCTGTGGAGCATGGGCCAGAATGGTGCACACAGAGATGAGATTCCTTCTGGGCACCTTTGAACAGCCTTTCCAAGCCACTACTTCTGTCTCACTGCTCTGCCTCCCTCCCTCCCCCACTTAGCCTCTGTGGCTGAGGTAGCCTAGGCCACAGAGATGGGGCAAACACGGGGCAGCAGGAAAACCTATAGGACACCATCTAGATGTAAAGACAAGAGTGGACACTGGAGATGTTTCACTAGAAAAGCTTTTTCGGAAGCACGGGGAGAACAAAGACAGTGCCCCAAAAGCCCTCAGTGTCACAGTGATGGAGCAGTGCCTCCCACAGCAATGGAGATGAGAGAAGGAGATGATTCCAGAGCAAGGTCAAGCTCCAGATCCCCAGGAGGATCAGCTTCAGCAGTCTCCTCATGCACATTAACCCTGTAGCAAAGAACAGGCTTCATAAACTCCTCAGCACATCTGGTGACACTCCGTAATCCAGGGTGGCTCATCCCACTGCCTCCATTTCCCTTGGGAACATGGTCTGCCCACAGTCCATGGGAGGGCTGAGCTGATGGTGTGATTCTTTCCTATGTTAGAGGGAAAATAACCCTCAACTAGGACATCCAACACCTAATAAAAATTACCTTAAAGAGACCACTGACAATATTCCTTAGACCTCACATTTTAGCTACACATTTAGTTATTTCTGGTGGCAGGGGCAATTCCTATGCAGGTGAGGCATTTTCCAATGTGGAGACACCTCTGTGGGCAGAGGAATGAACTGTCTGGTTGCAGTGTCTCATGCACAATTCCTTAGATGGCCATGACCAAACCCCTGCCAACTTGGAATAACTGGGACAAGCAAACAGACCTTCAGCTCTGCTATGGAGTAGCATTTCAGCAGGGGAGTGTTCCTTCACCCTTCCCGTGAACATCCTGGCATCATCAGCATCCTAGGTGTGCAGAAATTCTTCCTCATCAAGGACATGACCTCATTGTTTCAGAGGCTGCACAAATGCAGCTCAGAGATGGCCTCTGCTCCCAGAGAGCCCATAATCATGTGTAAAATGCTGGACAGGGAACACAGTTTGATTGAAAAAGAGTGTGAAGGAATAGTAAGATAATAGTGTAATATGTCCTTGGCCTGACTCCCTTTCCTCAGTGTGTTACTCTCTCAACCCTGATGATGTGATGTCTCATTTACAATTCTGGAAATGCAGGCCATGTATATCCTTGTAACTGAAAGATCAACGACCATCCTCTGGAGTCTGCCTGGCACAAGTCAGTTCAGCTTGGCTTATAAAGGAATTCCCTTCCCTCCTCCATCTGTGGTAGTCACCTCCACAGTCCTTACTGGAAATGAGACATGCTATTCCCCAGGCCAAGCTTCAGAATCACTGGTATGAGCTGGCCAACCAAAAGGAAATGTTTATTATGCCCAGTGTCTAAGACTAAGAAGTTGAAGCTAAGACTTGCCCATGGCTGTGGGGAAAGTCAGTGTCAGAGACTAGGCTTTCCTGTCCAGGGGCCATGCCAGGAGATAAAAAGAAGTACTTTTTCAGGTTAGGATTAGTCCTTATTGCATACCTGTTGCTTTTTTTAGCACATCATTCAGAATTAGTTGTCACCTAAGGCTCAGCTTTGTGAGAGAGTGCAGGCACAATCATCATAATGTCCTGTGCTGTGTTCACTTGTGAGTCCTGACGAGGTGTGAGGCATGTTGGCTGCACAAGCAAACAGCCCCTGTCACGCACAGGGAAGCCTTTCCAACAAACACAAATGCTCCTTCTCCACCAGAGCATGGCTGGTGCTGCATGCAGTGCCCTGGCAAGAACAACCAGTAGGAAATCACTGCAGTGTTCAGCAGAGGGCTTCTGGCACTGGGTGCTTGAGGAGGATCAAGCTGGCTCCAGCTGAGCCCCAGATGTTCAGCCACAGCTTCTGATCCTGCACTTACTACCAGGCTGGAGAGAAGTTGGTATCAAATCTTCACCAGTGGTGTCTTTGACCACTTTTGAGTTACGGCTTGAAGTTAATCCACTGGAGGCCTTTATCTTCAGTACCATGGCTTGTGGTCTGAGGAACTTGGATCAGGGAGGCCCAGATAGCTCAGGGTTCCTGTGAGTCACTACTCCTTTGAATTAGGAGGTAGCAATTATAATTAGCAACTTCCAGCTACACGATCACATTGCCCAGAGGTGTCTTTACTGTGTGTGGCTGCAATGGCAGAAATGCCACATTGCTTGCTTGTGCTTCTGTCCTTCTCCTCTGCTGCCGTGGGTATCTGCAGAGAGAGCAGGGAAGGGGTTTATTTTCTTTGGGTGATATAAACTGAGTGGGGAACAATGATAGCAGAACTGCTGATTTGACCTTGAGTGCTGGGAGAAAGCATAACACACAGTCTGTATAAAGTTTCCTCTTGAAGGAAAATAATAATAATAATAAAAATCTTTTTGTTCCTCCACCAGAGAAGACTGTAAAAATTTGCTCCTGCAAAGCTGAAGTGGATTTCACAGCCAGAGCGAGGTCATTCAGAAACTGTTGCCAGGTCAAGTTTTCACTTTGAACATTTTCACAGTTAAAGGAGGATCCAGAATGTGTAAGAAAACACAGCCCCAGATTTTCCACTTTAAACTGCTTGTTGCTTTAACTACAAGGTGCAAAGAAGAGAGGAGGATTGGGGACACTGGAGTGGCAGGGCTTGGGTGATTTGTTTATCTAGAAAATCTGTGCATCTGCTCTTTTGAGTGAAGTTCCCATTGGCTTTT